>OMNM01021551.1:16018-31504 GCA_900302745.1 Parablennius parvicornis | reverse complement strand
GGGGATACCAAAGTAGGACAGTAAATTACAGATCAGATCCTAGCAGAGCTCAATGGTTTTAATAAAATTGTGGGTGACCACTAGAGCAGACTTCTATTTTCCACCTGAGGCAGGAAACAATCTGTATGTGTTGTTCTTACGTATTGTTCCTTCCTCAAGGTCCTTGACAAAGTCCTTAATCTCTGGAATTAGAAACCAGGACAAAGCTTGATCCTTTCTATAGAGATAATGGTAATGTTTTGTATAAAGCCAGAGATTAAATAACAAAGTGATTATATAATTACGTTTTGTTTATAAGGCCTTTGTGAAGCTTCAACTGAATGCAAATGCCAAAATTCATTGATGAAGAAAATATTAAACTTGGACAAATTCATATGACCACACTAGAAGAGTATACATAAATGGTAGGAAATAACATATTTAATGATTTTTCCTGATGCAGTTTGTACTTACCGATTGTGTTCACAGCATAATACACAAAGCTGAAGGAGATGCACTAAATAAACAATTGTGACCGGTTTTGATTGATCTTCTCTTATCAGTTGCACAATCCCCAAACTTCAGCACTAACAAAACTGTCTGTTCACAATTATAAAACTGAATTATGAATAAAATTCAAGGGCCACAAATGAAATTAGTGATTTATACCTGTTGACAGAGTCAACAGCCACTTTTCCCAGAAACCCTCCACAAAGACAAATTGTGCTGCCTCACCTGTAGCCGGGTGTCGAGGTGGTTTCCAGATAGTGGTGGCTGGGCGGATGCATAAAGGGGCTGAGCCGAGGGCTGGAGGGCACAAACACCAGAGGACTGGTCGGCCCACTGCCCAGGGAATGAAGACTGCCATCTGAAGGTGGTCCATGGGCGTCCAGGGAAGCAGAGTAGTAGCCAGGGGTGGAGTGGCTGTACAGAGGAGTTGGGGCAGGAGTAGGGGTGGCATAATCGTATGATCCTTCCAGGAAATCCACAGTGGCTACCCCTCCAGAGCCCCGGGTCTCTTCGGGATACATGTCAGCGAGGGGGGCACGCGGCGAAGGAGAGAGGCGTGGAGGGGAGAGGGTCTCCAGCTCTGAGGGTGCTGGGCTTCTGCCGTGTCTGAGCACTGGTCTGCACAGCTGCCTGCTCTGCCTGAGCAACATCACAGCAGAGCTGCACTGATAAGCAACATGATTTAGACTTGCTCTCCCATTTGCTGGGAGGGGGGAGTGGAAAGGAGTGCTGCTCTCCCACTCTCCTCTCCTCTCAGTCTGTCCTCTCTCACTCCAGAGTCTCTTCTTTCCAATCAAGCCTGTCGGACAACTTGGAGGGATGACTACTTTAGGATTACTCTTTCTGACTTGAGACTCTGTCCATCAAGCTACAAGAGAACAAAAACAAATACTTGTAATTAAAACTCCACACAGATTCCCTTTTCTTTTTTTTTTTTAAACCTCGTTTACATTTTCACAAAAGCATGAGGGGAGAAACAGATTCCAAAGCAGCTTTGACATTTCCTCCCAATAACAATTATCTATTATAATAAAAGTTATTGGTGACACGGGAAAAAAACAAACCCATCAACAACCTATGAGACTCTATTTGAATATTTATTGCTGTGTTATCTAATATCAAGAATGACATATGATCAGTCTATCCGTGGGCGGATCACTGAAGCCATCTGAGAATGTGCATGGAATTGAGTAAATATGGAAATGAGAGGAAAAAAAGCCAAATATTATAAAAAAAAAAAAAAAAAACCTAAGATCTGCCACAATCTCTCACTCACCTCTTGAATCGCCCTCATTCGTTTGATTCCTGATCTTTCCCGCTCGCCTCACGGGCATCTACCTAGACTCATTGGACACAAGAAAAACAGTGAGAAGGGTTTTTTTTCCCCCCTCTTTTTTTCTAAAAAGGATAAACAAGTTAAAGATGCAGCCGAATCAATAACCATGGTGTATTTATGTGCCAGGTCACCATAACACAGCAAACAGAGCAGGAGGTCAAATCTCATTCTGACAGCCAGTCATTACACAACTGAACCAAATGAAGGGATCGATTGGTACGTTTATGTTCCCGATGGAGGACCCACAATTATGCTGACAAGTTCCATTCACAAGAAGAACACTTTTTTACATAACATTCAATTAAAAGTGGAATTAAACACCCTTATGAACTACTGTATGGACAAACTTTCACTTTTTCAGGTCAAGTGAAGCTAGGGAATAAAAGCAAAGACATTGGGAGAATTTATGTAGGAGGTTGTAGAGAATCAAAGACTTTGTGTTTAGAGCACATACGTTTGAGGTTTGTGATTTCCAGGGATTAATTCTGTCCTTGATGTTGTGGCACCAGGCGTCAAGGTGAAACAAACAACCTTGTGAGCAGAGAGATTTATCAAAAAAATACAAAATAACGCTGAAAAATCTAAGACTGTTCCCAAACATATATACATGTATTAATATTCATTATGGAAACAGCTATTTGGGCAATTTTGGGTAACACATTTAAAAAAATATGAAAACCTGAAAAAAATAATTTGGGCCATTTGAATTAAAGCCTTTTAGGGACTAAAGTGTGGCGCACAACATCAACTGTGTGACAAATTAATGAAGAGAAATGTGATCAAATGCAACCATTAATGGAGCAAAATCCTCAAATTTGGCACAGAGCCTTCATTTTCTTTTTCTCTGTGCCACATCTTTGTCGAGTAAACAGCCCAATTTTCAGGACATGTCAGGTCAAGTGGAAAACAAGTAGCTCTGATGATATGTATTTTTTGCATTTCCCCTGGAATAAAGTGAAGACACGGTTATCTTTAATGAACGGGTGAAACGAAGGGTGAGAACGGAAACGGCTGAAACACCTTAGAAGGCTCAAGATAGATACTGCTTCTTTCAGTAATTGACTTCATTTTCCTAACACAAAAGTATGCCAGCAGCCTAAATTATGCCATTCAGTTTTGCTGGCTCACCCAGAATTGTAATGCACATGTTGCAGCATTTGAAGCTCCTTTGTTGACTGTTTCTCCAGGTCCAACGCGACCTGAGTGTATGAAAGGTCAACAGCCACTCGCTGTTGGAAAATAAAGACATGTCACACCTTGGGTGAACATTTGAATGATCGAGTAAGAGAATTATTTGAGTGTGTATACGGAAGCGTTTGGGTACTGTTCTGAATGAAATTCATTCAAATTATGTTAATTTGACACTGTTGCAGATTTTGTATCAGAGTAATACACTGTTTGGCTTAATGGTTAATGCTGGTACATTCCACATTCAAAACTGATCATCACCCACAAAACTCATCGTTCTTGTTTGTAAAGTATGACGGAGAAGGGAAAAAGGCCAGTCACTGCAGTGATTTATTAAAGGCTTTAATGAAAAATAATGAGCTTGCCTATCAGCAGCATTGACAAGAATCCAGTTAATATCACCTCTGAAGTACTTAGTGACGATAAGGATTTAGGTGACATAACAGTGTGCACAAAGACATATCACCTTTATCTATGAAGATACAGAGGTCTGAGTTGCCTTTTTATACAAAACAACAAACGCCATCCATGTTATTGTTACAATGCTCCAATAACAAACCTGTTTATCAAAGTGAGGACAACAGTCATTAGATGATGTTATGATCTGCTTCATGATCTTAAATGACTGCTTCCAGGGATGCATATCAACGACACCGAGTGCACAGTAGAACAACCTGAGCAAAGTTCAAATTAATATACTATAATTATACCTCCTTTTCAGCTGCATGCAAAGGCATTGATTTTTAGATTAGATTTTTTATTTCAGAATTAAAGCGGTTTTAATTAACAGCAAGCGCATGAAATTGTAAACATTGTGACCTAATTCAGGTTGTAGAACACGTTGGCTATCCCCGACAAAAAGATAAATCTGATATGTAAAACTTCCAGGATACATTTGTGAACCAAACTTTTCCTGGATTTCCTAAAATAAGTAAATACAAAGTACATCTAGGTGAGTTTACATAATGTCAATGTAAAAGTGCTAACCCTTCAAATTATGACAAAGTATGAGTTTTTACAGATACAAAAGAAATATTGCCTGTTAATGTGCAGTCTCAAGCTTGATTAAGTGCTAACAGACATTAAGGATCAAAATAACATGAAGCAAAACTTAATGATTGTTCTATGGCTTGTGGTACTTCATGATCTTCTGGTTCACCGTCCTCAGGCCAGTCTTACTCTTCTGACTTTGGGTTGTAGAACTGAATGACAGCAAACTTGCCATTCGTCATCCAGCTTGGATCTTGAGAGGTGAGCTTCTCCCCTTGTCCCGGCTGCAGACCCACCTGAACGTTCGCTTTAAGGGTCCGCAGACTACACAGTGGCGCCGGCCCAAAGCCGCGCAGCGCAGTGCTGAAGCTTACAGTGTGGTCCCATTCTCTGTCCCCGGTCAACTTCCTGTAGTTCAGATCACCTTTAAACAGCACCAGGTCTGCCTCCTGCAGGGTTGCATACAGGTCAGGAGCATCAGCTGCCATGTCACAAAACTCATGGGGCTGCGTCCAGAAAGGATGATCGTGATATACCCAAACTCCCTTTTTCACATAGCTCTGCCACTGGGCACCACTCTTGGACATCCACTTGTGATTAGCTGCCATTGTCTGACGGATGGTCCACTGAAAATCATTCGCTGTGACATCAGAGACAAACCATGGGAAGCACTTGCCATGGAAGTGAATTTGACGCGCGAGGCCAGACGACACCAAGAAGTCTGCAAAGACCAAGTCAGTAACTAACTCGAAACCAGCGTTGTCTAAAACAATGTCAACTCTCTCTGCACAGGTTTTCTCTGACTGCCCTGTCCTCTGCACGGACGTAAGCGTTGACCACACAATGTCAGAGTCATTCACCAAAAGAAATGGTTGTAGGCTGCTCAGAGCTTCTATTGGACTGTTCTTCTGGGAGTTGTCTTGGCCAGCAGAGATCGACAGATCACATTTGTTTCCCCACAAAGAAACCTGGAGAGACAAAGAATTGATATGAATGCCAAAGAATGAACATTGTGAAAAATGGATTTATTTTAACTTGTTAAAAATCCCAATAACAATTTATAAGTTGAGTGTTTTTGTCTGCTGTAGACAAAATTATGATGTTAAAAACTCACAATATTCCCAAAAAGGAAAAAGCAAAGAAAAATATCTGTGAAGTCACAAAAAAGGAAAGATGAATCACCTGTAGGAGTTTGTTGAAATGCTCAAAGAGCTCGGGGCGAGAGAGTTCCTCAATGTTCTTGCTGACACCCTCTAAATATGTGCATAGGATCATTACAGCCTGCTGAGATTCAAAAAAGCTTTGAGTCTTTCCCTCATTGAAGACGTCGTAGTCACTGATGGGAGGGCTAAAAAATAACAATACAATTGGGTCAATCACCAAACAACAGACAAATATTTACAAAAAAAAATACTTCAGTGTTTATTTTTATATGTTCTTTTTTTTTTTTTTTTAATAACCACTGCAATGTGTAGAGGCTCAACAGGTCCCAGGTCATCTTACTTGAGTAAGAGGGCTTCATGAATCCTGCGGTACATGTAACACTCCACATAAAGCCATGGAGACTTGAACCAGCTGACAGACTCCTGGTCCCCATGCAGATTCTGTTGTCTCTGTAGGTACTTGTTCCAGGATTCTGTGTCTTGCAGGCCATCCGTCAGTTCCAACACTGGCTTATCTGTTTGCAGCTCATTCCTCAGTTTAGACAGTAAAGAAATAGCTTTCTTCTCTGCCTGGATACCCTCCTGGAAAAAAAAGAGGTAGGGAGGCTGTCACACTAAATTGAAATGAGCCATATCAGAAACAATCATTTAACCAACACCTTACCTCTCCGTACTCTTCGAAAAACTTATTTTTGTTGCGATGTATAGTATCGACAACTTTCGTCAGGATGGTGGGCAATCTGTCTCTAATAGTCAAATAGGCAAAGGACCTGCAGAGAAATGAAAACACGGAATCAGACGTTCAGTGTCAATGCAGCAGCTAACCAAGAAGCTAACCTGCTATTTAGCAACAGGTCAGGCCAGCATATACTCAGTAGATATTTAAACCACACGACAACTAAATTTGCTGCTATAGTGTCGATGATGCAGCCTTGCTTATTCTGTTTGACAGGAGAAATGATAAAGACCCGCATGTGCTTAAAGCCATTACTGAGAGTTCAGGTAGCAAAGAGCTAATGCTAATGCTAGTCCAAACACGACAACAGTAACGTTATGTAGCTGCACTGCTGCAACAGTGTTATTTCTTGCATTAATCGCCACTGAAAAAAACTTGTTAAATGAGCTGTCAACATACCCGACCACACTAGCAGAGAGTGAAGGGGGGACTCCGGCCACAGTTTGATCCACCGCCATCATGAAAGCAATGGGACTCTTCAAATTCAAACTTTATTAACACAAACACCAACAACGCGAACAAAAGCGATCAAACGTGCAGGGTGAATCTTTGTGACAAAAAAATGTGCCGCAAGTTTTCAAATGAAGTGTCTGATACTACACTACCAGTAAAAAAAAAAAAAAAAGAATAAAATCCCTCTTTCAATTTTATATCCTATTCTGATCGTGAGTTTGACGCTCTACAAGGGATGCAATGCTGCCATCTAATGGTTAAAATTGTAAACTATATCGTCGTTCGTGTTTCAGGACCGGTAATGCAGAGACATTACTTTTGCAGTTTCTTTATTTGTCTCCACTCAAAGGTTCAAACATCTGACGGCATGTTTTGCCGGATTGGTGGCCGCTGCCGCACTGCGCACGCCATTCAGCATCCCGTGTTGTCCTTGGCAACAGTTGTCATGGAGACATTGATCCGCCCGGAATTGGACCCCCTGAGGCTTTTTGGCGGGAAAGGGGGAGGGGTTGAATGTGGTTTTCGTAAGAGAGCATCTTTGCTGAGTTCCTGTTGGATGTACTAATTAGGCATCAATAAATTATGAATGTCTTTTGTCATGCTATTTTAAAATACTAATGCACTAATTATCCAACAAATCATATACTTTTATAACACAATATGTAGAAGTTCTTATTCTGTGTGCAGTGCTTAATGTCTTCAATATTTGGGTTTTTAAAGCTTACTCACAACTCTCTATTGCATTTATTTGTCCCTCTCCACCCGTAACATAGAATTTGAATAAACCATAATTAATGTTCAACTGCAAAACAGGAAGGACTACTAGAGAAGAAACAAGGAAATTACAAATCATCTTTAACTGTATGTATGAAGTGCCCAGCAGCCCTCACGTGACACCTCAAAGACACACACACACACGCACATACACGCACACACACGCACGCACGTATGCACGCACACACGACACAAAGTAACTTATGATACATTATATATTTCCAGAATAAAAAACTGCCCAATAGGCACCTTTTTAAAGCTTGTATAGTTCACATGAACTTTCTTCCAGTCTTCCAAAATACACACTTTTGTTTTTATGCATTTCCTCGTCAGATACAAAAACAAACAAAAAAAAAAACAACAACAAAAAAACACCAAGTGACAGGGTGGATTGAATATAAGATGTGCTTTAATTTTAATTAATGAAATCATAGCCAACTGATCAGATGCATCTTGTAAAGATGCAGACGTGAGGCGGTGCCCCCCCCCCGGAGCAGCCCTGATCACTATGGGAACACGTTGTCAGGATGTGGGGTCCCTGGGAGTGGGAGTCCAGCTGCGTCCACCTCCGGTGTTCATCCACCGCCGGCCTCCCTTCCCCCCACCGGGCCCCAGGCTGGCCGGATCTGTTTTTCTAAACCGAGCGAGGAGTGACTCACCACTCCGGTTTCAAAACAGGCCAGGGACAGAGGGGGGGAGGGCGGCGGTGAGCGTTAAGGCCTGTTTAAACGGCATTTCAGCTCCATGAGCACCCGCCTCGTGCACCAACGCATGGGGGATATTCATCAGGAAATGCGATGTTTGTAAATGTATATAGATGTTTTTTTAATTTTGTTTTTCTGACTACTGGATTATTTAAAAAAAAAAAAAAAGAGCTAGAAATCAAACGATGCATAACGTGTGTTGGTTTGAAAATTGATTACTGCAGGACAAATCATTTACATGGAAATCAGTGACAGGACAGTCACGTGAAAAGTATAGCTTTTTTGCTCTAATGAAAGACAATCACTTGCAAGTGAAATAACAAAAACAATGTATATAATTGGAGGTAAACACAAGTAAGCTCCGATTATATTTTCCCCTTTAAAATCCATTAAGAGTTTATTGATTGGAGTGGTTTTATCAAACAGTAGCAATGAAACAACAGTAAAGCACAATCTGCTCCGTTCATAAACCCCATGCTGTGGTCATTTCAGCAAAGCAAACATGCCTTTGTCCTTCTGACATTTCTATTTAGTACTACCCAAGCAGTGGTCCCAACCAATGTTTTGTATGTAAACATTTGGTAACCCTTCAGACCTATTTTTGATATTTTGAAAATTTAGGGGCTCAGATATGGGTCTTTTTTTTTTTTTTAAAGAAACTTTAAGGTCTTCAAACTTTACTTCACTGACAACCTTGCCCTCCTTTTGTCTACGATCTCAGTTTACACATAAATTCCACCCATTAACCCTCCAGCAATGCAAGCTTTTTCAAAGACCTACAACCTGTGTAGCCTGGTCATCCAGGGACCTCCCTGTCCTGAGGCTGAATTTCAACTTTGCAATGACCGGTCTGCAACAAAGTATTTACGTTGAGACAACAACCACCAAATCACTAACAACATCTAGTTATGTCATCATTATGCCCAAATTATTTTTGTAATTAAATTTGCAATCAAATTACACCAGCACCCTAAAGCATGCTATTGGCATTAGGCTTTTAAATGATATTGAGAACTCATTTTACTGTTTGTCCTATAGAAATTAGAAAATTGTATAATTTGGAATTCATGTGAAGGGCAGGTGTTTGAATGGTTATTACTTCAGAGAGTACTGTTCACTTTTTCTGATTGGATGAAATGATATAAATCATATAAAAGAAATGGCAATCACTACTTTTACCCACTCATAGTGGTTGGTGTCCAATTTATTGTGTAGGTACAATTGAAAATGCATTTTATTGTATGTACTTTATTGTCAATGCCAATACTTGCAGACATTGATAATAATGCTATGGACAACGAGAGATAATATTACACTGAAATTCAATAATGTTTTATTTACACGAGTAAACATCGAATAGGCAAATGATTGGTCAACAAAGGCTGACACAGTTCAGAATTCAACCTTGATTTCAATGTTTATAAAGAGTCAACAGTAGCAACAATCACAGATCAGGTTTTACCTTATTTGCAGAGATAATTTACACCCTGCTAATGAAAACACACTTCTAGTAAAGCTAAATACCATAAATACCAAACAGAGCAAAGAAATGTATCAAACTCAAGTCATTACAAATGATAGGTACAAAGTTCAAGGTATGGCAAGTCGGCAACATCAAAATCACTTTATTTGACTTTACACATGATGGTATTTCTAAAAAATGCAATCAAATTGATTGATACAGGGTTTTATCACTGTCACGTTTTTGTATGTTATCCTAAAACTATTTAACTCAAGAACTGTGCTGGGAGTCTCACAGAATTAATAGCCTGTTTTTTTTTAAAGTCATTTCCAAAACTGAACAGAAAACATGCCTGGAAATCTATGATAAGATTTTAATTAAGGATGTATTGGCGGTTTTGGTCCCTCCCTCCACAATCCAGTGTGTAATGTAACATTACAATGTAACCATTTATAGTTTGTTTGATACAAACTTCAAAAGAACTTTAAAGTAGCAATTTAAAACGTGCTTGTGTCCACAATCAAACACTATCTAATATATAGTCACTATTAAAGTCGCTGAATTGATTCCAATAGTAGCGACGTTATAAGTTTTTTGTTTACTCAAAGACACACACACACACACAAAACATCATAAAACGTGCTCACACAATCATGCCTCTAACTTGTTGAAGCTCTGCTTCGGTTGAATTGTGAAATAGTTTGTTTATTTGCGGCGACACAGTGCAGACCTCTCTGTTTCTCTCACACACACTTTATGTTTTCTTGTCGTTAACGGTAGCGACACAATGATTAAGCGCCACTCGGTAAGTCTGAGCTTCCGTTGGCTGCTTGTGCTCCAGCTTCGCCGGCTGTCAAATAAAAAAAAAAAAAAAAACTGACTCTGTCTGCGGCGGATCTCACGGCGGTTACACAGTGCGGGAAATTAACGTTAACTCAACCGCCCCCTTGTTCAACGGTCGTCTTTTAGCTGTTTTTCTTTCCCCCCTCTTCACCCACAGTCATGTGATTGTAACGTAAAACCCCGAACCGGAAAACACCGACGGACGACCCTCTCCTCCGCCAACGAATGCTGCGTTTACAAGGAGCAGTCGGAGCTGCTGCGAGCCCAGAGAGGACGGACGGAGTCTCCGGTAACAAACAAACAACGGCGCCGCGGCGAACTCCTTCGTTTTCACCGGAGCGCAGGTAAGACTGTCGGTTAATCGTCCTCCCCGCGTGCGCCCCGGTCCGGCAGCGGCGTTTAATGGGGACTTCCCGCGGGCGCTTTTTGACCAACTGTATTTGTCACGGGGAAGTTAAAAGAAACGCGTTCGTGACCAGCCCCATCCCCCTTTGCATCTCTCACTCTTTCCCCCGTGTGTGTGTATGTGTGTGTGCGCGACCGCGCGCGCGTGTTGAACCGAAAGGGACCCGAGGCAAGGGCAGGAGTCAGCGCAGACTCGCCCGTCTCGTGCGCTCTTTGTGCGGCTGCTTTTTATGTCTCGTTGCCGCTGTTTTGTTGCTTGGTTTCCGCTCGAGACGGTGGGGAACAGCTTTTTCCCCTCCACACGGAACGTCTCTCTCACGCGCAGTTTGACGGCGTAAATTGAGAATAACAGAGAGAGAGAGAGAGAGAAGCTCCGCGCGGAAGTGGTTGTTCCACGTGTCTACATCATATCAGGGGCGGTGCTATATCGCTGCAAACAAGTTAGTATTGATTAACACATGGGGATGCCGATCATTTTAGTATATGGCTTGAGTTTATGTCGGGAGACATCACTTGTGTTTAACTAAATTCTTACGTTAGATGTTAACAATTTAGGAAAGTACTTTGAAAATTGTGGCTGACCTGGGTGATCCATGTGTTCTGAGCTTGTACAGAGTCAAAGAGGATATTTTGGGAGATGTAATAGCAACAGTAAGAAATTGTAAGAGAATAGTATTACCAGAGGAGTCCGCCAATGTCCTGACTGCAGTGGTTCTCCAATGGGGGGGGGGATAGACCCCTAGGGGTACTTTAGAGTACTACAAGGGGTATATGATATTCAGGAATTACATAAATTGTAATTTATCCTATACTTCTTGACTGAGGAAAATCTTGAACACTTTAGGTCAGTACTACTACAGATATGTGTATAATAAGGCCCAGTGGGCCGTATGTGGCTTTTTACGTCAGCTTGACTGACCCTCAGGCTGGAAAATCTTGAATTGAATTAAAATAGCTGGTATTATTTATTGGTTTACATCTGAAATTGTCAAATCTTTAACATTATTGGTCATTTTTACATGGTGGTAGTGTCTCACGATTGTTGCCTTACAAAATTATTGTTTCACAGTTGATAAAATAGATGGTTATTGAAAAAATATGTTTTTTGTTTACTTATGGACTGAACTCAAAATGTTGAAAAATGTATCATGATTTCCAGGCAAAGACTGGGAACAGGAGCAACAGGAGCTCATAAAAATCATGTAAAAAACATGTTTTTAACAAGACAGTTTTTAACAAGACATAATCCTTATCGAGCAACGTTCAAGTCAACTTAAGTCTCAGCCCTTGATAGTAGTACTCATTCTTCAAGTGGACCTTTGAGAAAAGTAGTTTCCCACCCCTGTATTACCAAGACAATCCTCAACATACAATAGTCGAGGCTCATCCAAATAGACAAGGACCAGTCACAAAGGAGACATGTTTGCTATTAATATCAGGATTATAACACTTTTTGTTGATGAAAGCAGCATCATTATCACATGCACTTCACCTCATTATAAGAAAATGCAACACCTCTGTATCATCAAAACAGCAAGCTAACATTAGTAGCAGCTGTTTGAATTTTTAATCAAGTGAAGCATGCATACTTATGTTTTATTTGTTTACCTTAAGTTGTATTATTTTGTCAATAGATATTTCTAAATGATCATCATCTTAAAAAAAAAAAAAAGACTTCCCTCCACTTACTGATTGGAAGCTCTTGTGCCACAGTTTCAGAATCAATTGCAAAAAAATATCCATTTACACAGGTACATAACTTTACAAATATATTTGTATTGTTGGGCATAAAATAGAAGCACATTGACTAAAAACAGGCACAAGAAGTTTATCTTTTAAAACAAAGTAGTCTACACTTATGACAAAAATAAAGTGCACATTAAATTCACAAGGACTCAAATGGCTCGCAGAGAACAACATATTACTGTATATGTGGGTTCAAGCATGGCGTGGGAATATTGCACAGTCCGAGTTCCTCCACTGAAAGAGTGTGAGCTGAATGTTCCTCGTCTCAGAAGATCAGAGGCTTGTTTTTTTTTTTTCCCCTGAAACACAGGGTGTGGATGGTCTTCGGTGAAGGGAGGCTAGAGTCAGCAACCTTAAAATATCCATCCATCCTTCCATCTTTACATCTAACTTGGAGCCTGGCACTGATCCCAGCTGACTATGACTGATGGCAGGTTACACCCTGGGCAGGTCCCCAGTTCATCACAGCGCAGAAAACCACTTTCACATAAGGGCAATTTGTAGTCCCCAATCAATTTCAAATATGGAAAATCTATGTATGTGCAGAAACATTGCAAACTCCACACAGAATGGCCCAAAGACTGGAATTGAACTATTGTATTCTCATTCTGAGATGAGTGCAAACCACTAAACTTGACCATGTTGTTAAAATGAAAATGTAAGTTGACATATGACACATTTGATATGAACGTGACATGTTCTTAAGTCTCTTGTACCGTGCTAGTAAACTTCAGTTGAGTCGATAAACGCAGATGAAGTACACCCTACTGCCTCTCCATATATTTCTTTGCTGGTGTGGTGAAAGTGGTGGAGAAAAGGGGTCCCACCCTCTGATAATGGGCTGTTTTTTGGGTTGGAAGGGGGAGTAGTAACAGTTCTGCCTCAGGAATGTGTGTTGACACCCATAACCCTGACCATGTGATGGCCTGAAGCCCTGGTGGTTTTCTGGTGACCCTCAGGGTCAACCCTCGGTCTCATTGGTCAGCAGAACATGCAAAAACTCTGGAGTTTTGAGATAGTAGATTTTTGGTCTTAACTTCAACCATCATGCAGGGTTAGTGTTTCCATCACAGCTGTTCGCAGATATGTGCCTCAGGGATTGCAAATGATTTAAAACGTGCTGTAGTTCTTTTCATTTCATCAGCAGCTTGGGGTGTGACATTTGCTTGTCTGTTGCAAAACATGTCCAAATGCACAGCTCTAACGAACCAGTCCTGACTGTAATGTTTTGTTTTTGAGATCAGCATATTTTCCGTGGTACTGGCGCTAGACTAATTGTCTCCAGCGTCACAAAATGATTCTTCACTCTTGTGTTAAGCTGCTCTTTACAAGGTCGTTAGATCACTACTGTCAGCCCGACTCTTTGTGGTCACAATGAGTCCCGGTCTGCTTCCAGACAGGAAACTCATTGCTGCTTGTGTGTGTGTGTGTTTGTGCGTCTTTATGCAGGTTGAAGAATGGAGTTGGCCAACCATGGTCTTATCCTGCTGCAACAGCTTAACGCTCAGAGGGAGTTTGGCTTCCTGTGCGACTGCACCGTGGCTATTGGAGATGTCTTCTTCAAAGCCCACAAAGCCGTCCTCGCCGCCTTCTCCAACTACTTCAGAATGCTCTTTATTCACCAGGACAGGTAACAGTGTAAATTCGTGACGTTACGCCGGCCTGATAGTATGACATGGTGAAGCTCATTTTCTACAAAACACACCCATTAGTTGAGTGAATGTGACAGATCATGTAAAAGTTTGTTTAGGTAGGAGTGGCAAAAGGAGCTTTCTAATTAGTTTATTCACTACAACTGTGCAAGAGAAGCTCAAAAGAGCATTAAAGTATTCATTTGCTTTGTTACATATTTGTCCAATCTGATCTTCCACAAAAAAAAAAAAAAAAAATGTAACCCTTAACAAACTAAACCTAAAGTTTAGGTTTCATATAAATCTTCAAAGTCAAATAAAAGCATCGGGAGCCTACAGAAGAGTGCGGGAAAAAAATCCTCAACAAGACTAATGATGTTAATTTAGATAAAGGTTCTCACACATTTAAAAAACATTGAACTGAAAAGAGGAACACGTGAGGAGCAACGACGTAAATCTGTTGAATTTCCTTTTGGCAAGTGAAACTGTGATCCGTTGGGGCTGCGTGCGCTCATGATGTGAGAATAATGTCACCCATCATTTTTACTGCAAGTTAACTGTGATTCGCTTGTGTTTTAGTGACTGCGTGCGTCTGAAGGCTGCCGACATACAGCCAGATATCTTCAGCTACCTCCTCAACCTGATGTACACGGGCAAGCTGGCGCCCCAGCTGATCGACCCCGCGCGGCTGGAGCAAGGGGTCAGATTCCTGCATGCCTACCCCCTGCTGCAGGAGGCGAGCCAGTCGGTGTACTCCCACCCCGAGCACAGCATCAACCTCGCCACCTCCCTCTACGGCATCCAGATCTCCGACCAACAGGCGGCGCTGTCGGGCAACGCGTCCGCCCAGAGTCAGCTCTCCTCGCCGTTCGAGGCGGAGCAGGTCAGCTCCGAGGGCAGGCAGCCGTCCACACCAGCTGTTGCTTCTTACGCAAATTCTTTACCAGTCAAGCTGCACTCCTCGCCCCCCGACGAGGAGGCCTCCACCAGTGGCACTAAGCCTGCCGGCGAGGATGGGGGGATGGATTTTCTGAGTGCAGATGGCTCGTCAGCCACCGCCATCCTCCACGTGAAGCCCAGCATAATGAAGAGGAATAGCTCGTTTAGGAAGCATTACTCCTGTCATCTGTGCAGGAGCCGCTTCAACCAGAGAAGCTTGCTGAGGGAGCATCTCCTGCAGCACACCCAGGCTCTCCAGCAGACCCTGACCGAGTCCACTGACGCACTTTCACCGGTAATGACTTCGGAAAATAGCGCGGCGGTGGAGACTGCTCTTCAGGGAAACAAGGCCGGGTCCAGTGCCCCCGTTTCTGCGTCGGCGATCGAGATCCTCAGCGACAGCGAGCAAACCCCGGTTTCGGGCACCAACTCGGACTCGCCCCGAGCAGACGTGTGCGCCTCCGGCTGGGGAGCGGGAGGGTTAAACTCTCAGGCGGACACGCCTCCTCCGTCGGACATTGCGGACATCGACAACCTCGAGAGTGCCGACTTGGACCGGGAGGTGAAGAGGCGGAAGTACGAGTGCTCCACCTGCGGCCGCAAGTTCATTCAGAAAAGCCACTGGCG
>OMNM01021511.1:6982-20757 GCA_900302745.1 Parablennius parvicornis | reverse complement strand
AACCTAATATTAAGTATCACACGAAGTTGTTTTGAACGGCTATTTGTTTTTGTTTTGGCGTGAGGGCAAGAGTGCAAGGAATGTGACATGTGATTTATTTTGTTATCTAACGGTTAATAAAGAAGTACTGGTGTCAGGATTGCAAACATGGACACATTTCAGGTTTGGCATTAATAAAAAAAGTGAAAGTGCTCATCTGACGTACTGTCACTAACTGGAGGTCAAACAAGTGAGCAATTTTGGCCACCTAGTGGCAAAGAAGATGTCATAGCACGGCACATGATTATTAACAGACTGAATAAATCACAGTTACTGTTCATGTTGGCCTTAATCAGTTAAGAGTTATATGAATTCCCCTCATACACTCTTTGCAACCATATCAATAAAACGTACACCATTAAGAAGATATTCAATAATGCTTCCAAAAAATATTGCATTGCTCGGTCCAAGTCTTGCTCAATAAAATTCAGTTCATACTTATTGTATCTCCAATGTGAAACAACATGTTTCCGTGTCACACAACGAGTCAAGTCACTGCATGACAAGTGGCACATCCAAGGACTTAATAATTGTTTATGGCACACACACACACATACACATGCCCACACCCAAATCTGTGTGAACTCCTTCCAAATATTTCAGTGAAGGTGAGGTATATTCATGTGCAGAGACTCCTCGGGCCTTTCTCACTCCATCATGTCACAATTCCTTATGAAGTGAACGCTTTTCAAAAAGGTATGCAACCCCTCCGTGCCCCTCTTTGCAATGCAAATTGAGACGAGGTATACTCGGGGGATTCTTGTGTGGCGGCCAAGTTAAGAATTGACCTGCATGCCAGATCATAATCTCAAAGAATGAGAGACTGAATAAGATTCCCCAGCGTAGTTCCCTCTGGACAGGCACACAAAGCACAAAGGACACCCGTTTCCCTCTACATCTTCAAGTATCACGTATCTGACTCCCAAATAATACTTTCTTCCTCGCTGTATGGGGTTTGAAACCCATGCTGGTGCATTTTAAGCACTTGAGTGACTTCTGAAGAGCTGTATTACTTTGAAGCTCAAGCAAATCTCTTTAGAAAACTTCTGTGGGAAGTTTAAAAAAAAAAAAAACATGTTTTCAAGACTTGGGAAGACAGTGTAAGAGACAGGCCAAAGTAATAGGTCAAAAAGGTGGAAACTGTCAAGGGGGGATTAGATAAGAAGAGACATATAACAGACCAAAAGGGAGAATGGAGGAGTAGCTGGTATATTTTAAAGGAAAGCTGAGTGTTGTGTGTGTGTGTGTGTGTGTGTGTGTGTGTGTGTGTACGTTTTAGGGAGAGCCAGTCATCTCAGCTCACCTTTGACCGTGGCGATGACAGTTCCAGCTGTGCTGAGGATGTCCACCGAGTTAAGGCTCTGGTGTTTGTTGATAATGGCCTTCAGGACTCGCAGCAGCTCACCAAGTCGCTCATGGACCGCCTGATGGAGGCAGTCCTGGTGTTCTGGATGTAAACAAAAGACAGCTTAATCACACCATGTTACATGTACTCATCTTCATAAAGTCATCATCTACATCAGCTCATCAGGAGGCTTTACCTGCTCACGAGTGGTCAAAATTAGATCTTCAAAAGTCAAAGAGAATCGGAAGAAGACACTTTGGACTTGGAAAGTTCCTACTTTTGTATTTTCCTGAGAGTAGAGCAGTCCACCTGCATTTGGCTTCATTGTAATGTTTTAGCAATTTATAAAGAGGATTTTGGAGACACTCTCTGTGTGGGCTCCAAAGAGAAAGGGTCAGAAACAACTGATAAACATATCTGAATGAGACCACTTATAAGTTATGCAAGTGTATTTTTAATTCTCAACATTTATTATTTACGGAGGGCTATTGTCAGTTATTATTATTTTTTGTTGTTCTTGTACATTCTAACTGTACAGATTATCCCTTGGAACAAAGTTATCCATAAAACAGAGAGTTAATTATCAAATAATCAAGCATTTTCACAAAACATTGCTTAAACAACTGCATCACCGTCATCACTGTCCAACAAACATTGTCAGCAGGACCTGAAATGCTGAGTGATTCAATCAAACTGATGATACACAAGTAGACATGGTAACTGTTTCATTTTGATGGTGCCAAGTGTGATGTCATTTCAACAATATTTAGCATCCATAATGATTTTTATTTGTATTGTGTCATGGAGTATAAACACTGCTGACCCTCCTAAATATAGGACGCAGTGACTATTAAAGAGTTTTTATATGATGACAAAAGATGTAACTGATGTGTGTGCATGTATAAAAACTGAAGATAAAGTATATGACAACAGTAAAACACATTTTACAGTCCCCAGTAGCTTTGTTACCTTTGATCAGGAAGGAAATATGTCCGTGTCATCACACACTCTTCAGTCACAATGTCATGTTTTTGTGTCTTTCGTGTTACAAATCACATAAAAAGATATTCGGTATAAAATAGATCCTGCTTCAAATTAAAATAGCCAGCTTAATTGTGGCAAGACATCCCCAGTTGTGCTCATTCAAAACACAACAATTCACTCACAGCCACTCTACTCAACCGTATAGGAGTCAATGGCCGATCCAGGCCAATAGACAATAAAGGTGGGACAGCAGAAGTATCACACACCAATCTGATTCTTGCTCAGTGCAGCTATTGTGATATTGGCATCTGTTGTAGCAGCTACAGAGAAAAAGGCATCCAAGGTATCTGTTTCTTTGTACCAGATATCACTTTCTAATCAGTGACTCGCCATCATCAATAATAGGAATGAAAGACACTAATTGAAAGCATGCCAATGGCACGCTCGAGGAATGAAGTCATGCGTACAAAGACGCAAATTTCCATACGGACTGAGGTTGTTTTTTGAATACTCATTGGAATGAAGATGTGAGTGTGACCATACTTTGTTTGGCAAGGATGATTGGCACATGAGAAACAAGGAGCGGCAAGATAACAAATCATCTCTTTCCTATCTCTTGCCACAAATATAATTCCCACTCTGACTTAGATATGTTCTTTTACAAGCCAATAATTGCACAGGTTACTTTAACTTCATGTTTTAAATTTATCATCTTGGTCGTGGCATTCTGCGACTTCATTTTAATGACTACTTCCAGGTCTGATGACTTCGGTGCGACTTTTGCAACCAAATGAAGGTTTGAAAGCAAGCACACACACACACAAACACACACACAAACACACACAAACACACACACACACTCACGCAGACACGAAGAATGAATACAGCCAGTCAAAGCCACATTTTGTGCTGACGATCACCCCTGGATTACCCGTCATGGAAAAAGGGATCAGAAAGACTTTAGCTGTCTCCCATTTTTTCTTTTATTCGTTAGCCCTTTTTTTCAGAGCTGGACACATAGTGCCGCCAGAGGGGCTAATGATGCTGGGTCTTTGTGGGATATATGACAATACTAGCTGAGGCCTGACCTGGCTATCGAGCCAACTGACCAGTCTGGGCCACCAACAGGTCAGGTAAAAGATGCTGGTTACAAATCAGTCACTGTCCAAATGTTATACACAACTAAAATTCTATATTAAATCATGTAAGTAGAATTTTTGTCACCTTTAAGGCTCTGGTAGCATTTGCTTTTTCTTCAAAATGAAAATGTAGTGCAATCCATTGTAATTTAAATATGGAATACTAAAAACGAAATCCAAAGGCCTGAACTATGGTTCAATAACAGGATGATAAAACAAAGGAATTAAGGGGCCCACTTAGATCAGTGACAACTGCACATAAAAACATGACATTACTTTTGTTTATAGAATTATTTAGACTTTTATTATTACTCTTAAAAACCTTTTATTTGGCAGTTCAGGAAGTTTTTGATGATCTACAAATACTAAGATGACTTTCTATGAACATAAAAACAAAAGACAGGCACAAACCGGAGAACTCTGCATCATGAATTACTCCATCCTAGCTTGCCGAAACATTCTCCACAGGGCCTGGAAACTCCTGGTTTTTGCCCATAGCAACAATCTTCATCAATCTTCATCAGATGCCATGCACAGCTCAATCGAGTGCCGAGTTTTAATGACATAAGCCTCTCCGCTTTTTATTTCAGCCGAAGAACTCCCCATGGGGCAGGAAATAGGCCAGCAGTGTGCTTTTGGCAATGACTACAAATGAAACCAAGACTCAATACTTTGATGGGATTGAATCGGGCCCTCTGTAAATCGTCTTTTTAAACTAATTTCATTGGTACTATCCAACAACCTGGGTATAGTACATAGTTTGTTGGGAGGTGGGTCACAAATGGCTTTCAAGTGAACTTTGGGTGAATAACGAGCTAAATGCTGGTCACCACTACCAGTGGTTCAAATATAAACTTGTTACAGAAGTAAATTACGTAAATGTTTTTTTTTTTCAAACAAACAATTGGAAAGACTCTATATAATCTTCTACGAGGACATGAAAGACAATGATCGAATAAAAGGTCAAAGTTTACAATGAGCTGCTTCAACTCTTAAGCCCTTAATTGGTCCTGGTCTGTTTAGACCCATTTATGGACATTATCCTTTGAATGACAACATACAAACAATGGCTGAAATCATTCACACGGGCTATGTTCTCTATTCATTTGCCGAGTAACTGGACCCTGAGTCTTGTAGGCATCTAGCTTTGCGCAAGCAAGAGGTTTATTAAGGACAAGTCTGAACCGTGAATACCCACGAGACAGAGAGTCTTCCCTTTGCAAAAACTCCATGGGCTTCAGTCATCAATGGCGGCTGTGTGGCCCATTGGAAAATCCTAAATGGGGCTAATTAGCAAGACATTATGGTTGCGTCCACCAGCCCAGCAGGACACGGTATAATGTACAGCGGCTGATTATTTAACCCCTCAACTGCCATTCCTAGAAGGACACAAAGGGAAGAATCGCCGTTCCCACCGGGGGAGGCCCTGTTACATAAACATTGGAGTATGCTGGATTTTCAGCAGAGGGTACTGTCACTTCTCAGATGGGAATTTTTTTTTAAGAGGGAACTTCGGCGGGAAAAGTTGCAGTGACAGGAGATATTTTAATTTGTGAATATTTCAAGGCCATCTGAAAGCTGGCAAAAAACAAACACGCTGCTGGGAAGATCATTTTCCGTCTTCCCCAGGGAAGTGTGCAGAGTCTGGAGTGGGGACCTGTTTGAGTGCCAAAAACTCACTATTGTCCCGGGGGCCAATAGCAAACAGTGGGACTGGTCGCCTCATGGGCCTGCCACATGAAGCATTTATGGAACAATAAATCACAACGACAGCTTTTCACTTTTCACGGGAAAGGATTGCTATCTGTGTGTGTGTGTGTGTGTGTGTGTGTGTGTGTGTGTGTGTGTGTGTGTGTGTGTGGTTTCATTACAAAAACCGCTAAAACGCGACATAAAAACGGCATTGTTTTCAACATTTCTGTCCTTTTCTGTGTAAACGGACATTGTTTTCGAAAACTTTGCCATGTAAAGACAAAACAACGTGTTTTAATGTGAAATGTTGTCGTCTAAACGGGGCCTGAGATTTCCTTCAATAACTGCCCCGCTGGTATTAGTTCATAGGGGGCGGATTTTGTGTTAGTTAGAAAGTCTGCTCATAATCTTAAACCATCGAATTTCACATTCTTTTGATGTGATGCATCCCTGCAGAGAAAAAAAAAAAAAAAAATCCTGAACTTCACATCTTTGCTTTGCTGATGTGATCTGAGCGGTGCGTACGTGCTCGTAACAACCGTGAAACATTCCAATTAAAAAAAGGGTTTTCAAAAGGTGCCCAGCTAATTGCGTGGGTCTGGGTGAGAGTCGTTACTGTAACCTGCCCTCCGCTGAATACCACGGAAGAACACGTCGACCAGAGTTTTTTTTTTTTTTTTTCAACTGCTGGAAAGCAGCAGAGAACAAACACCTCGTTCATTCAGCTCATGTTCCCGGGTGTTGTTTGTGTACGGAATCCATCGAGAGGTTCTCCTTACTTTAAAGCTATGGAATCCCCTGGACAAACAAGGCCGTGTAGCGCAGGAGAAAGACAATGCATTAGCTGTGATTTTTTTTGTTTTGTCACACTTCAGGGAGGATTCCCGTTGGCGTGGCTTTCCATTATGCCTTCCTGCCAGACGTGTTATATTGGTGCAGAGCAGCAGAGGTAGGAAGCATTGTGCTCGATGCAAAGTTCAGCCAGAGAGAAATGAGAAGTTCACCGAGATGTTGCTGGAATACTAAAAAATGTCTGGGGCTGTGATGACTATCTCCAGTTGTTAACAGTTGTTTTTTTTTTTTTCCTCCCCTGCTGTGTCTCTCCGGCGGGTTAAACTTCTTCCAGAGGAGACGGGCAAAGCCGTCTTAATCACACAGCCAGTTTTCTCTTCTTCTGATGAGCAAATGACAATGATCCATGACAAACGCCGTCAAATGAGAAAATTCTCTCCGTCCAAAGAGACCGAATGAGTAATTCCTATCCGGCTGATGGTATTATGCATGCACGCAGCATGGTTTCTTTGTTCTTTGTTGTCTCAAAGTCTGCTTTTTGGACAGAATTCACTGCATGGAAATCCAAATTAAAATTCATCCCCCCTCTATTTGTTTGCTACTCTGAAAACATGTGCTTCTCCAAACAATAGCCGAGCCTCTCAGAGCGGTTTTCATGTGGATTCAAACTACACAGAGAGAAATTATACAGCTTGGAAATTCAGTTCAAGGAATTATGTAAAGAATTTCAGGGTGGAGTGAGAGCCAGAGAGTAAAGAATGTAAAATAAAGAAAGAAATAAAAAAGATGCTAGCTGCTGAGAGAATGAAGTGTTTGTCGGTGGTGTGACTGCAGCGGATGAAATTTGTAAGTGAAATCTATTTGTCCTGCCGATGCGTCTGCTGAGACAGGCGGGTGAGTTTTCCAGGAGCGAAACGTTCCTTCAGGCCGCCTGTGACGTCTACATTTTCAGCAGTGAAAGAGAAACCATCGAAAAAAAAAGATTTTAAAGAGATAAGATACCGCCCCCCAAAACAAAACAAACAAACAAATAGCATAATAGTTTCTATTGTTGGATCACAAGTCCACATTCGATTCCCTTTCATAACTGCTCCTCTAGAGCCATATTGAGTTGGTTTCCATGGTTAAAAATGACGGCTGACCTTTTCCACCGCCGTCTCCTCGTCCATTGAGCGAAGCCCGGCTCTCCATCTCTGATTGATGGGAAGAAACAAAAGGGACAAGAATGGCTCTCCAATTGGCTCCTCCAACGATGGCCGTGCACTCGTCTGGCAACAATTCTCAATCACTTACTCTTCTTTGACCGTTTGATGACACACACACACACACACACACACACACACACACACACGCGAAGCAGGCTCAACAGCAATCAAAGAGAGAAAATGAGAGGAAATTGTGTTTGGCGCTTGATTACCATCTCGGCATCATGGAGTCTAAATATAGCAGACATACAGTATAATTACCCAGTTAGCTGATTAGTATGAACTGGAGGATTCGTAATTGAGTATGTTGTGATAATCATGGAGTGTGGAGACAGAACGCAACTGTAATTTCAGGAAGGTAGGCAGGATGTGCACGATGTCGGTAAAACTAGCATGTAAAAATAGTACTTAACTTTATTTCATGTGAATAAAGACTATTGTCATTTTTTTCTTTGGTGAATAACAAAGACTGATTTAAAGTTGAAATTATACCAAGACAGAGGTTTTAAATCTGGAAAAAATGCTTATTAATGTTCCTAATAATCTGACTTCACCTGTTGGATGCAAATTTAAGCACATTTTTCTGTTTGCTACCTACTTTTCACTATCATCGAAATAAAAACGATCTGATATTCAGACGTTCAATGATTTTAAGATGTATCAAATCCTCTCTACTTTCTTTTTTCCTTCTAATTGTTGTAGAATCAAAAGTAGACAAGTATTTGCACATGGTGATTGTATTTAATTGCTATTTTTAGGAAACTGATTTTTATTACAGTTTTGATTCTTCTGATGACTTTTACTTCTGACAATTGGACTCAAATATCTGCAAAATATCTGCAAATATCAACATTTTACACAACACTTCAAGACACAATGCTTTGTCTGGAGGTTTTGTTTGAGAATAGTTCTGAAAATATTTAAAAAGCAATGATCATTTACATGGAATTGGCAGAAACGCTGAAAACGATGTAGTTAGCATGCCATGCTACGGTGGCTGCTGTTTGTTTCTGTAATGAAACCACACACGCGTGCAGACAACAATATACTATGGACATTAATAACATGTAAGCATATTTCTATGGACAGACGACAAAACTTTCATTATCACAAGTGATTCAATTATAAAACTATCAAGTCCCAGGAAAATATGGACTGGGAGTCATGACATGGAGGCCGCCATTGTTGTTATTGTTCGACTATTCGCACATGTGCAGAAGAACTATTTACTACAAACATGGTGAACATTACCAATACCGAGGTTACTAAAAAATTGCACGCCCCCCATTTCCATGGAGACGGAGACGGAACATTTTCATAAAGTTACATTTTCAATCACTCTGAGCACCGTTGCCATGTCAATGCTCGCGCAAAATGCAACAAAAGTTTCACTTCTTCACTTTAAAATTTCTCAAACTCTCCACTCTTCTGTACTTTTTTTTAATCCTGTAATACGAGGACTTGTTCGGAGTTACAGTAACAAGATCGAAGCATCTGATGGTTATTTACACTGATGTTGCAGAATTTGGTCAAGTAAAGTTTGTTTAAAAAAGAATTGTTTGTTTCAAAAGTCTCGTGAACCAGCAAGGTCATTACACTTTTGTTGAAGTTTAGAAAATGATTTAGTTTCTGACTTAATACCATGAAGAATACTCTACGTTGTTACTTTTCTACTTCATAATCATTACTTTTATTGAAGTATTTCTTGACACAAGCATCTGTACTTCTACTTAACTGAAGTAGAAGTACAGATGACTGGTAACCTGTCCAGGTTTCATCCTACACAGCCAGGTTGAGCTCCAGCATCTCTGAATTTTACAGACTATGGATGCATTTACATTTGATGTTTTTTTTTTTTTTTTTCCTTGACTTTCTTCTATTTAGTAATGACACTCAGACAAATGGCAAATGGCTGACTGTTTGTGTCGGTAGAAGATGAATTACTTAAAGCATCCACACAGATTTGCCCTGACAGGAGAATTAAGTGCATCCGATGTGCTTGAGAAAACACTGATGACATTGTTTGCTGCCAAGGGTAATACTCTGTAAATATTAAAATGCTAATGGAAAGATAATTCATGGTGGAGGTTTGGTTAAAAAAAAAAAACAAATCCTTTTTTTTTTTTTTTTTTTTTTTTTTTTTTTTTTTAGACACTTCCTGTCGTTGGATTTACAGAATGTCCTTTATGTCCATGTGAAAGACCTTGTGGCCGGACCGCGGCGGTTTTTCGGAGGCTGATTGACTTGGATGCAGTGTATTCTACCAGTCCCCTCTGCATGTCACGTGCATAAACCAAGCTTCGCTATTGACCTTGACTCACTGGTCAGAGCTTTAACTTCCCACTCAGGAGCTCAAACAGGAATCTCATACTCTTTCACTAGCCCGATACATTTCTGGTTGTATTAGTAATAAACACACTGAATACACCCCGGAGCAATCGTATTGGGTGAAACGAACACTAAATGGTCATTTTATGTTATTTGGCTCCGTGCCTTTAATGTATGCGACCCCTATGGGTGGTTTAAGCGGTTTAGGCGGTGGGTGCAAAGAGGAGCTTTTTTAATGACAAAGCTAATGTGATTATCTGAGTGAGTGTGAGAACGGAGTATTGAGGGCTTAGAGGAGGGAAATCTGTTGGCAGAGATGAATGTATAAGCCTAATCCTATCTGAAAAGTAAGGAGAAGATGCTTTGGAGCTATTGCAGTGTGTTTTTTTTTTTTTTTGTGTGTGTGTGTGTGTTTTTTTTCACAGTATAAATCTTTGGTTGGACATGTCTGTGGCCCTCCTCATCCATCGACCACCAACTCCTCCCCGGCCCCGAGACAAAAGCCTTAGTAACAGACTCCACACTTGTGCAGCTCCCCTCCAACCTCCAAACAAGAAAGCCCAGTTTTCTCGGGCTTCACAAAGAGTGCAAGAACAACAGCCACGGCCAACTCTACCGCTGCAACCATAACAACACGCAGTCAAATCAAACAGGGGCTCAAACTCAAATATTTATCATTCACGCTATTAATTCTGAGAGTCACCCGTGCCCAAGCACAACAATAGTAATGAGAGTGAAATCTTTAAATTATAAATAGTTTATATCGTCGACTCTCGGTAAAATGTTTTGCTTTTGTTTTGTTTTTTGTTGCTCTTTTCTGCCAAGATTGGAGCCATAAATTCAAGTTCATTCCAGGGAATTTCATATGCAAATCAGGCGCCACTACTTTTTATGTGGAAAAAGCACTTTATGGGCCACAAGAAAGCAGCCTTTAGTCTTGTAAACAACTTGGATGTAAGGGAGCTAGATTTTCTAATGGCCTCATTTAATGTTGTTTAAAACAGAAATGCATGAAGCTTTATTAGGTTTCCCAAACTGTGATGTGATCAAACGTCTACTTAATTCTCGTTCTTCAGGTTTTTTTTCTGTCTTTTCTTTTTCTTAAGGTGGTCTGCAAGTATCTGAATTTTGACTCCGACGTGTCCGACTACCAACTCCTGCACGGCGTCTCCCAAGCAGTGAAAGTGTACTACAACTTCACCGGGAGCGCTTCCTGCCTCAACACATCTCAGACAGCGACCAGCAGCCTGGGCTTCCTCGGCTGGTTTTACCAGGTGCGTATAAATCGGGATAAATCGGGATTGATCCGTAACGCCGCCGTGTCGGCGCGCAGCTTCACCTGTCCGAATCAACGTGCGCCTCGTCCCCCCTCCACAGTCCTGCACGGAGATGGTGATGCCCATGTGCACAGACGGCGTGCAGGACATGTTCGAGCCAGAGGAGTGGAACTTCCAGGCCTTCTCCGACCAGTGCAGCGCCATGTTTGGCGTCAGGCCACGGGCCGACTGGGCAGACACGGTGTACGGGGGGAAGGAGATCGCCTCCCACAGCAACATAATCTTCAGGTAAACATCCAATGTGAAAGCGAGTGATCGCCTGGAGGAGGTTTGCGCTTTCTGGGCTGTTGGAGTGGAGAGAGAGAGAGAATCGATTTATGTGTACCTGACTGGAGCTTCAAACACCGACATGTGTACAGGTTAAAAATAGATGTTTCAAACTTGAAAAACGGGGTCATATCAGGTTAAGTACATCCATACCTCTGTTCATGTTTGAGAGACACTGAGATTTCTTTTATACATGCTTTCATTTCAAGTCCGTTCTACGGCGGTAATGCTCTTTGGCTTGACTGAATCCTTTTCAAACTAAATAGTTCAGAAGCCAGGAGGAGTCGGCATGTTAGAGCTGTTTGAAAGTCACATTACCACTGAGTCAAGTTCAGGTATCACTACTTGTGTGCGGCTACGCTTCTGTTAGCCGTTTCAAAATATAAAACAAAGACTTTCAGTGAAGTTTCTTTCAGCTTCTGGAAGAATCGAAACATTTACCCATCCGTCCATCCATCCATCCATCCATCCATTCATCCATCCATCCATCCATCCATCCATCCATCCATCCATCCATCCATCCATCCATCCATCCATCCATCCACTACTGCTTACGTCTGCTCAGGGTCACAGTGTGCTGGAGCCCCTGGACGTGTCATCACTCTATCATTGGACAAACACGCAGCGACAGACAAGAACCACACACACACTCACATTCACAACTAAGAGGCAATTTATTGTCACCAATTAACAGCACGGTGGCGCAGTGGTTAGCACCCATGCCTCACAGAGAGAAGGTCCTAGTTTGAATCCAGCTGGAGGCCTTTCTGTGTGGAGTTTGCATGTTCTCCCCGTCAATTCAGTTGACAAAACAAAACAAAAACCTCACGTGAATGTTTTTCATCTGGGAGGAAACTGGAGTACCCAGAGGAAACACACACAGTACTTGAACCCAGACATTCTCGTTGTGAGACGAGAGCCGTCCCTTCGTTGACATCAATTTCTCTTTCAGTGTTCGTATCTTGTGTTCAACTGTTTCGTTGTCCTACTACTCACTGCTTATGATTTGTATTTTTTTTAGGTCTTAATTCACATGTTTTTCTACATTTTCTTTAAAACTGCTTTTCATAAAATTTCATGTCAATGTTTTATAAGATCATTTCCCTTAAGTTTTGCAAATTTTTTCCAGTTTGAATTGAGTTATTTTTGTTGTTTTTCTTTGTTTTCCACTTAACTTGTGTCTCTATTGTAACATTAAAAATCTGTTCACCTTTTATGATGTCCCATTTTTTTCCCCATTCTTGTTTCTTCTGTTTCCTCGTCCTTTCTTCTTTTATGTTATCACTCCATCAGCCTCTCTGTAAAGCACTTTAAACTGTATGAACTAGTATCAATCTGCATGAAAAGGTGCTTTGTCAGTAAAGTTGATTGATCAATAGATATTTCAGTCAATTAGCAGACCCAAGAATTAAAGACAATGATGATTGGCTGCAGTGAAATATATTTGCATCTTTTTCTGTCACATTACAGCGGTGTCACATCAAAATGAGATACCTTTGTAAATTGAAGGGTGTTACAAATTTTTTTTACTTCATTTAATTAGTTGTTAGTTACAAGGGTTCCGGGTCTGATTCCGTCTCTGATTTTTGATTCCAGTAATGGAGGACTCGATCCATGGTCAGCTGGAGGAGTGACTCAAAACTTCACCGACTCTCTGGTTTCCATTCTGATTCCTGAGGGCGCCCATCACCTGGACCTCCGCTACAGCAATGACCTCGATCCGCCTTCGGTGCGGGCCGCCCGGGCATTAGAGGTGAAATTTTTCCGGGAGTGGATCAAGCAGGCCCAGAAGACTCGGTAAACTGCACTGACCTCCCTCATAGTCTCCGAAAAGCAGAGAAAAATCTGCACCGCTTGGATGTTCACAAAGATTTAGCTTAAATTTCAAGGTGCGCTTATTCCAAAGTTTGTCTCCTTTTTTTAAAAAAGAAAATCAGTTTTCTGCCTCAGTCATGCAGACGGTTTTAGTGTAACCTGCACTCCATAATGCCAAAAATATTAAATTACATGTGATTGGAGGCACAAGGGTACTGGATTATCATCAATTCTTTGATCTGCTTGTCATGTAAAAACCACTGAAATGTTTTTTTCTTTGTTTTTTTTAAGTGTCTACATGTTGCAAGATGCTTTTTAATCCTTGATTCAGTCTCAGGAGACACGGATTGTTGTTTTTTTTTTTTACCACTATAAATATGAAAATACATTTTTTTTTATTCACAAAATACCTGCCTCTCCTCATGTTTTGCGCATCACAGCATTTCCCCAAATAATTTCTCCAAGGAACACGTTTTCAAGACAATGTGATTAAAAACGAAAAAAAAAAGAAAGCTCCAGATTTATTATGAGTGTCTTTTGATATCGCGGCTGCTCTGCTGAGGAGGCTCTTTGTCATGTTGGAGAAAGACTGACCTCTTTAACTTCTATTTCCACCCGACAAGAACAATTGCACGTGCTCCAGATTTAATAAAAACCCAATCGGAGGTGGCCAATAAAGTGAGTGGTGGGAGGTTATTGCAGCTACGCCTGCTGACCTCACCCCTGTGGACCAACCTGCGGGATTCCCCACAGCACACATTATATCACCAGCTGCCATTAAAACTCTAAATTGTGGCACCAAGGCAGCTCATAGACTGAGGTCCCCCCCCCC
>OMNM01021496.1:1741-15984 GCA_900302745.1 Parablennius parvicornis | reverse complement strand
TGGGTGAAGAAGTTGTACACAGTTAAAGTCAAACGTGTACTAATTTCACATAGAATTGAAAAAGACCATGTTCAAACCTAAGAGACAGAACCATGACATTAAAAAAAGGTAAGACGTAGAAGTGGTGAGAAAAGTTTGGGCTACTATGGCCCCATGAATAAACAACAGTAATTGAAATGGTGAAGCACCCAGTATTGAGGCACTAATAACACAGCAGAATATTTGTGGTTTTCTCTGTCAACATTGGTGAGAAAAAAAATAAACAAATAAAAGACTCAGCAAAAACCATCTGAACTGCATCATCAGTACTTCAACTTGAGTTCTTCTCTAAGACATAACTGGCCACAATATACTAAGCACAAGTTTCCAGACTCATTAAATCATCGCATTCCCACACTTCCAACTTATTGGGTTCATCCCTAAACTCTATTTGTGTGGCACAGTTGACATGCTCATAAAAGAGACCCAGAAAGTTTTTGCTCTAAAAGTTTTATGGAGTCCTGAGAACACATTACAACACCACCCCAAGGTCATAGACTCCAACTATACTATATACAAGAAGAAGGGTTTTTGTTTTGCATGTAATTGGTCGTGTCGTGGTTCATACTGGGTTTGAATCAGGCCGGTCGAGTTTACATGTTCTCCCCATGGGCTTCTTCTGGGTGCAGCATGTCAGGTTAAATAGTGACCCATATTTCTTAGTGGTGTAAATGTGTTGGATAAGACCAAGATGGTAATTAAGTAAGGGATAGTACTCAATACCCCAGTGTAGTGATTAAACTGCTCCAGAATACCGGACAAAACACATCAAATAAATGTGCTTGGAAATCAAAGCAAACCAGATCTGTCACTACATCACTCAAGCTATTCTCTTTAAATTCACACTCATGCTGCCGGCTATGCCCCACACAGAAAGCTGTATTTCTGATGATAAAGAGATATCTGAAGCATTTCGAAGAAAAAATAAATAAAAAAACAAAGACATGATTTTCATCATAGTCATAAACCACGATATTTGTTGAAAAGTCTGTGACAAGACGTTTAAGCCATCCGCATGTTTGGTTTTTCACTGCAAATTAACAAAGCACATTTGTCTTTTCAAGCACACGTTGATATTTGTGCTAGGAAATAATAAAAGTGGGTTGTTTGATAAAACAGCTTCATCCATGTGAGAAAGTAGAGATCAATATTGAAACATCAATATCTGTGATATCATGTCGGTAGTTTCTGGATTGATTCTCATGTTGACATATCAACTTTTAATTCCTTCCTCTTATCATATAAGCTGAGGTTTAGCCCAAAACGTTAGGCTTTCTAGAGATCAGTGGTATCGCACAGTGCTACTCCATAACGTACAGAGCTAAAACATGACATTTTTCAAATGTACTTTGCAACTTCACTTCTTCTGTTAACTGGCCATTTAAATTAGGATGCAATGGACAAGTAAATAAGACATTTCGTGATTACAAATATATATGGAAAAAGACCCTTCTATTCATTGTTATTGATTATACAACTGTAAACATATATAATATGTTTATAAAAATATATAAAACATAACTGAAGGGTTTGACAGGTTTCTATCACCAATATATACACTATTAATAATGATTATGAGTTCTCAAGGAGAAAAAAAAAAGTTAAACATTTAATTTTGCATTTCAGGTGATGTTCTATCAGACGTAGACCATATTCAACTTTTTTTTAATACTACTAAAACTTGTGGTTCGGACAGCTGAACTGAGTGAACCGTGTGTACAGAGCAGTAGACTGCACACCTCTCATGCTGAACTCAAGCTGATGTCCAAGCTCAAACCAAAATAAAAGGAAATGTCTTACCTGTGTGCAGTCAATGTCAAAAAGTGGCATTTTATTGCAACAGAATATTTTCAATAGTCAAAAAAAAAAAATGCTTAAAATTTGTATCAGCCCCAGGTTTTTTGTTGCCTTACTAAAAAAGAAGGGTTGCCTGGAAACTAATGCTGACATGATGAAAACAATACTGTGACAATCTTAACATTTCCCTTGACATTGCTCGGCAGCCTTGGGGCAAAACACACCCATACACACACCACACACACACTGTCACACCCAAATAGACCCAGAGAATTGTGAAAGTCACAGTCAGGTTGTGTTGAAGTCAAATAACCAAATTCAGCAGACTTTAAAGTGCTGAATCCAACTTAAAGTTACATAAAAAGAAAGACAGTGTTAAGTGTTTACAATAATTTTAGCAATATAAGCTGTTACATTTTTCACACACTTTGAACCCTTCAACAATTTATGGATTTTTTTTAACTTCATGCCTCCCATAAATCTGTCTATTTTTTTTTTTTTAATTTGTTGGGTGTGGCTTATATTCAGGTGTGCTCAACAGTCCAGAAATTACGGTAATCTAAGATCATTCGGTGAACACACGTTATTTATGTATTTTCAAGTAAAGAGCATGCAGAATATGATGCAGTTTCAATATAATTGATTCACAGGAAAAGGAACTTTTCAGTGTGGACTTTACATGGTGTCATCTGGTTTTCTGTGGTTTTCAGACTAATTGTGCAATTCTAAATCAAATTTGAAAGTGATGGTGTTTGTGACTTTGCCAGTCTCCATGTTTGCCATGTGATGTAAATGGCAAACTGTCCTTCAACCTCCTCCAGCTTCCCGCGACCCCGTGTTGGATACAGTATATAGATGGTACGATATGAATGACAGCAGTCTGATTCTCCCAAAATGTGCTCGTTTCTGTTAAATCTTTGTTTCCTGAAACTTCATCAGGCTCATTTGATTTGAATGATGGGACTTGGATATGCTATTCCTACATCAGTCTGCATTTGAGTCATCCCATTCATTGTTACCTTGAACACATGATTAGCAATAAATGCCCACAGCACATCATGTGGGGTAATAGTCGGGGCATCAAGGACCTTCCTCAAAGAACCACAGTGGTGGATTTCATAAGTTCCCTTCTTTAACCCCTAGGTCATTAATCCCCGAAAATAACTAATAAATCACAAATGTGCAAGAATTATTTGCTGTCATTTTAGATAAATGGCTACATTTTATAGCAAAATGATGCCCTTATTACCTTTTTAAAGGCACAATTATTGAGCAAGTCTTTGTACTAAATCACATTAGATTGTCGTAGTGTATCTAATGAAGTGGCCAGTGAGTGCACATTAGCAATTAAATTTTAGCAAATTAACTTGACTATTACCGGAGTTATGTCCTTTAGGGGGAAGGAAAAGTCAGATTTACAGGAGGGCACTTGGCGCCTTGATGTAATATTCCTGATCAGAGGCTTGTCGAGGTGAGTCACCTTGTAGCCACTGTCCATGCCTCATAAATATGGCTGTGCTTCAAGTCTTCATCAAAACTGCAATGTATAGCCTCACCCTCAGTCCCCCCTTCACACATGCTGCAGGTGTTTTGTTGCACCTGAAGTAGTTCATTTCGGTTAAATTGCAGATTTCATCATGTTTGTTTTTTCCACCTTGTAAATATAGTTGTTAATTGCTGTTGGAATCTACAGACAATACATAGCCCAAACTTGTGCCAGCTAGATGTTTGACTCAAAGTATCTGATCAGTCTTTATATATAATCTGAATATGAATTATTCTGAAACATTTAAGGGGAATTATGACATCAGGTATTTTCCTGCTGCTACACCTTCCCTGGGGTGGCAACCACACCTATTTGTTGGTGTTTTCAATGTCAGATTAGAGTGTGACTGAAGTGAACACTATAGATAAAAGATATGCTGCAGAAACTGAAACATTTGATTACTTCTAAAAGAAGACCGTGTGGTTGAGGTTTGAAAGGATGAGTAGTGATATTTGATACACTTAATACTGAAAGCACTGAAGGGCTTAAACATATAAGCATTTCATTTTTAGTGTGGATGAATTTGAAATATGTTATAAAATAAAAAAGTAGATTTTTTGATGAATTAAACTATAAGAATTGTGTGTACAAGGATACAGAGAGGAGATAATGATACAGCATGAGTGGAACATGGTGAGGATATTACTTACGTTTGGGGATATTTTGCCCATTTTAAAGAAGAACATTTGCACGAAAGCTACTTCACCTCGATGACACAGGAGTAACACTCTATTCTTCAGAGACATGCTGAACTTTCTCTTTTCAATCTTTGAAGAGGATCATTCAGCCTCCGGAATAAAAATGAATCCAAACATACCATGAAGCTTTGAGAGAATCGCTCGAGGACTGCCATCACAGTTGAAAAAAGTGCAGCAAATCGAAACAGACGGACATGTGGTCACAGGACTTTGAACCTCACTTTGTGTTAAAGTAACAAGTGAGTCAGTGAAAAAAACAACAACTTCACAATAGCCTTTGTAATGCCATCATAATCATTGTTAGTATACATGTTATTAACACATATGTTGTAATAGGCACATACTACTGCACTGGCAGTTTTGCATTATTGTGTCTTCATTAGAGGAAGTCCAATATCACCTCCCTCATTAGCACAGAAACTGTAGTCATGGCAACTACTTTTACAAGATTACCATCTGATCCTCTCCCTCTCTCTCTCTCCCTCTCCCTCTCTTTAGTTTTTAAGTTTTTCTCTCACTGTGAATGGTCCTCCATGTGTCTGGATGTGTCAGATTATACATGGACTAAATTCATGGTTAAATCACAAACACACAAAAAAAAAGATAATAATTTAAGTAGCAAACATTGAGTGACACTGGGACTATAGATCGCATGGGAGCTTTTATGAATTAAAGATAATCTTTAATTCACCGACAGAAACATTTAGGACAATGTTGCTGAAAAAGTTTGTAACTTGACAAAAGCACTACATGTTTTCAAAGTGCCCCAGTAGGAAAATAAAATTCCTCAAGTAACTCACTTACTGAAATATATGCAGTATGAGGCTCTTTAATGGTGGAGTGGATTTCACCCAATGCTTTATTCATGCATATAGATGGCTGAAGTGATTTGGGTATTTTCAGTCAATCTGCTTACTCTATGCAGAGTTGGGTCACAGGGACCTGGAACATATCCCAGTGGACTTGCAGGGTACATCCTGAACAGGGCACAATGGCATTGATGGAATGACACAATGAGACAAATAATCACCCTGACATAGGCAGAATGCCCATGAGAACTGCAGAATGCCCTATTAGCCTCCCATTCAAACAGGTATAAATGGAACATGCAACCTACACATGGAGAGGAGTAAACCTCAATTATAGCCTGGGGCTTGTAAATAATCAATAACTTTTATAAGTCCATTACATAACTTAGTTTGCCAGGAATGTTGCTGAAAATGTAAAAAAAAAGGTCAACAATAATGAGATCATTGCATTTTCAGCAAGGACATTTTATTTCTCAGTTTCTCACCATCTCTCTCTTTGCTCTGATTGCGGTACTATATTCTGGTGTTCAGGTGTTGGGCAGAGGTGGCTAATCATCTACAATCATCCTTGCTTCAAATACCAGGCTTCAAACTCACCACGCCGCCATATTGTCAGATTCTCAGTTCGTCGCGCTCCAGCCATCTTTGAAAACCATGTTCCTATCCCTAAGCTTCTGCTAATTCCTTATCCCTCTGGCCACTGTATTCCCTTCCCCTTCTCCTGTAGATCAGGTCAGTACACCATAGCAGTCTGCTCATCCTTTGGTCAAGCCTATTCTCTGCCAACCCTCAAGCCTGGTTCTGCTCCATTTCCCCTCACCTGTCTCAGTCTATGACTCTGGCATCAAACTCAAACCTCTGGGCCTCTCTAGGCTCCACTGGCCTCTGCCATGCACCCACAAGACTCATCTGATTGAACAACAACAGTTGGTCAATAAACGACTTTTAATTCCCATATTTCAGGTTTTTCTCGCTCTTTCTGTTTGCTTATAAAGCTTTTCAGACCTACCAGATGTGTCTTATCAAAACATTTCATAGGAATTTGATTAACTACTATAATCAATTTAGTCTGCTTATCGATCTATATTGCATGCCTGTTTTATTCAGGGTAGAGTCACAGGTGGCTACCTCTATGTTGCTTCTGTTACTACCGCCAATGCTGGAACAGAGGACTTGAAACAAACATTTGATTCTGCCTCTGTGCCATTCACAGACAATGAGGCAGAATAAAAGCACAATGGCCATAAAAGAATGGATGTCTGAAAGAGGCAAGAGAGATACAGACAATTAGCCACACTCACACACACAAACACACACACAAATTAGAGTCACCAATTACACACTGATGTCACATGTCTTTGAAATGTGAGATGAAACTAGAGCACCTGCAGAAAATCCACCTTGGCACAGGAAGAGCATCCAATCTGCACATAAAAAGACCCCACACTAATTCAAAGCCGTGTTATCATATCATGAGTGGTGCCACATGCTGCTTTCACGTATGTTATCTCAGTATAATGCAAAGGTGTTTTAAGTGAAGCTTGTTGTTGCCGTTCTTTCTCCCCATGAGGGAAGAAGTGTGCTCTCATACCTCCACAGATTCAAGAAGGCCGAGAGGCTGCCGGCAAAGCATTAAGATAATAGTTTGGAAAACGAAGGGGGGTAGAAAGCGTTCGGGGGATGACAGAATCTGTAAGTCTTTCAGATCCTTCTTACGTGGTAGTGGCTTTTTACATTTTAATGTTTGAAAATAAGTCATGACAAAATTAATTTATAAAATCACACATTTTCAGCACTTAATTTATTATCAATGTAATGAAAACCAATGGACCTATGAAATAAGCCCCAGTGCAAAACAATAAAGGCCTGATTAAAGATTATTTCTAGAGGCTAGAATACTTCATGCTGATGGGTTTGTGTGTTTCATGTTTTTTTCAGGGACTCCACTAAGAATAAAAACATAGAAGACATTATGCACAAGCAAGAGTATTAAAATAAGGAATTTGCAGGAGGCCGGTCTGCTGGAAACAGTATTTCTTCTACGTGTAATACCATGGAGTTGGGTGTGCGAGAGGAGGAAGGTATCAAAACATCAGTTACAGCAAAACATTTAGAATTTAGCAAAAATAGAAAGAAAAATGCAATTCAGGGGGTAATTGTTCGATCGGTCAGAAAACGAAGACAAATCGAAAATAATGTTCCTTAGAATATACAGTATGACACAATATATACATTACAAGAAAATTTGCAGATAAAAGTCACAAAATCTGCTCACCACAGCAGCACATCTGCTAAAAGCTTACTGTATTGGTGTAAAGTCAACTTGCACATCGTTTTCAGGCATGTTGGAAGATGAAGCATTCATAAACAACAAAAAAAATTCAGACTTTGTAAATCACATTAACATAGTCTATCAGTATGAACACCTCTTAGTAAATGGTAGCTAAAACATTTAACAAATATCTTAACATTTGTAAAGGTATAATGTCCGGTATAAGTCATCCTCAGAGCATCCCTTTCATGAATAAACCTCTGTGTGCATGCACAATATCAAGTCTACCCCCATCTTTATATGCACAAACCTTGAGTAGAATAGGCTACGGATTATAGCAATTGCAGGGTATATGAGAACATATCAGATATTTCCAGTTAGAATCATATGACAAGCACAAGCATTGGTGGATTTGGGACTGGACATTCTTGGGTTCAAATATTGCCGCTGACAAGTCGCCAAGCTCTCACCATGGCTCTTAAAGATGCCCATAATGTCGGTCTCCCATAATGTAATGTCTTGGTCCACAACTAAGAACTTCAACAAGAACGCTGTGTCCAGGCTTTATGTGCACTGCAACATGCTTTATGTGTACTGCAACTCATAGCACTGAACTGTTCTCCATGTGGTGAGCAGCAGGTAGTAAATTTAAGGTAAATGCTGGACGCGTCTGCTACAGTCAGCAGTTATTCTGAACTTCTTATATCAAAGAATTGAAGCCTCTCTGTGTGGACTGATAGACACAAATATTCTTATATCTTAGGACACTGATAAAGGTTGTGTTTACTCTAATGTGGTTATTGCTCAAAGCATGCAACATTGCAGGCCGGAGGAATAAAGATTTTAAAGCATTAAAAAGATCGACTATGAAGGAAATTTGGCATTGAAAACTATTTAGTATTTAAAGAGGTAAAAATACATTAGCGTTGTCTGAATTGCACTTTGCAATATGTTATAAAGTTCACAATGTACACGGCATTCACAATTCTATGGGTAGGTTCTAAAACTTTTGAACGAGTGCATTGGTAATCTTTTGAAGAAAAGTGAGCTAAGCTTCGACTTCAAACAAATGAAAAGATCCTTTGACGTGAAGTGTACATTATCAAATCTAAACTTAGCTTCACATTCGGTCCAAAGATGCCACTATAATGTGTATTTATTTCTACATTTCGGGCAGAGGAAGAATAGCAACGGTATTCATCACAAGTGCCTGATCAGACTGCAGCAGAATTGTTACTATGAGCTCCACTAATAATCTGCACGCTCCCATGAACACACAAAAACATGCGCCCAAGCAGCCTCAATCTCGTTATGCTGACTACACACAAACAGCCACACACACACACACACACACACACACACACACTCATTTCATTTCCGTTTCTCAGCCAGTCTAATTTCAAGTTTTGTCAGAACACATTATTACTTTTTCAATTTCAACAATAACCCCACACTTCCTTTCCTGCCTCTTCCCCGGGTCTCCAACCCCCCCCGACTCTCTTTCCCTTTTGTGTGAGCCATCTTTTTCTCTCTTCCTCTCCTCTTCATACCAACTTATAGTGGCATTAAGATATTTTACAAAAAAAAATTAATTTGTGTCTGTCGTCCAGCCAGAGTTATTCACTGGAATAGCTTCAACCCACAGTTTTTCCCTTCCCGCATTTTCACCACAGTTTGTCTTTCGTGTAGCACAGATATTTACCAGCAATTTTCACTGAAACTCTGTCTTGCTCTCTTTCACTCCAACCGCCCCCACCTGACAAACTCGTGAGGAGATTCACCCAGCCCATGAATATTCATTCCCAGATTATTTTCTTCTTCTTTTTTTTTTATCTCTGGGATCATGATGAATTTCTCTCGCCAGCTACACTCTTGTGTGTATCTGTGTGAAGGTGGGTGCCTTAAATCAGGGGTGTCCAAGCTCCAAGCCCTACATGGTTTCTGTCTCTCCCAGTTGCAACACAGCAGATTTCAATAAGAGGCTCGTTATTGGGCTTTTTCAAAACCTTGGTGATGACATCATCATTAGATTCAGGTATCCCGAAGCAGGGAGAGAGCTAAAACTTGCAGGATGCCGGCTATCGAGGAAAGTGTGGACACCCCTGCCTTAAATGCTGTAGGATGTTACTGTTCTGTAAATAATTTCTACACCAAGTCAGCTGGCGCAAAAATACTGACAATCATACATAAATGCACAAATGCACTCAGAAATTCCCTCAGTAAGCAGAGCACATCCCAAATGACGTTCTAATGCATTCAGCAACTCAATGTCCCAGTATGTGGCTGTATAGCTTCTATTATACTTTGATTTTGGTACTATGTGACATAAATGACATACAATTAAACTCTACTGAAAGCAATACCAACCTCGTTTCAAGGGGTATTTGTATTACTGACCCAAACGTTACTGTAGTTACCATGTAAAAGATAATAAATGGTATTATTAAATATCCAGAACAATGCTCTTTCATAGCTTATCTTTTATGCTAAACTCATGTTAACTCATAAAAAGTTGGATTGGTACTTGTGCAAAGCAGTTATTTAACACTATCTTTGACTGTATGCTTTCATTTCAATAAAGTTACTTTCAAAATCTAAAAGGAAGTGCCTTTAAATTCAATGTAAAAGCATCACCAAAATTCCTTTACGCTGCATAACAGACAAAATTGTTTTGAACTGAAGTTTAGGGGTCAGTGCAGCCAAATATTACTTTTGAGTGTAGCTATGCATTTTTGTCTACTGAATAACTTTTTGGTTTAGTTCAGGATTTCCACAAAGTTTCAAATGACTGAAAAAAAATAAAATGGCATATTGAGTATAAAGAGACAAACTCAGTTCTTGTAAACAAAAATATTTGCAGTGGGACACTGTAACACAGTTCCCTTCATACGAACAGCATCGTAAAATGATGTCTCTGTGAAGCCTCATTATGGGAATTGTGTGGCGTTCTGTGAGAGCAGTCTTTTCTGTGCTTGTTATATCTAATTTGCAGTGTGATTGCTCAGTGGTTAACAATTAACATTGCACTAACTAAATGAAGCCAACAGTGAAAGGGACACCTGTACAGCGTGATGTCTTGCTTTACATCATTATTTTGAAGGGATGTTAACTCAGAACAGAAGGACTATGCATTTGCAGCACTAGTATTCAAAGCCAAGTTGTAGTTTCAACAATGCATTCAGTTTTAACGCAAGAAAAGCGATGTGGCTATTGTGGCTATCATGTGAATGTCCGCACTCGAATTTTTTTTTTAATTTTTTTTTGAATAATCATGAATTCAAAAGATGAATGTAAGATGTTTCATTTCTGTATTTCATCCTATTCAAATTCTTAATTGCAACATAATATATTGAGCATGCTAGGCTACATAGGTTTGAAGCTGTGTGGCTGAATGAAAAAGCGGTCAAGATTAATGACATGCAAAGAGGTAGAGAAAGTGAGCGAAAAAGAGGCAGGGCACATTTTCAATGATATTGCTAAAAGCATTGCATTTCAAGTCATTTGATTGCATGGCTGAATAATTGATAGAAAGCTATTACGGCTGTATGAATGCCTCTAGGTGTCACCACACAGACACGAGAAGAACTAGTGTAAAACTGTGTGCGTGTGTGTATCTTTTTTTTCCTCCTGTCATGTGCGTAAGTGCGAAGAGGTGTGAATAGTTGTGTATGTGTGGGTTTCTGAGTTGGTGTGAACGTATTAGTAGCTTAGCTCCTCTTAGCCTTCCTGACAGAGTGACAGAGACATTGCTAATCCAGCAGTGACAAGTTGCCATTTCCCCTGCTTCCCTCTTGCTCCCTCCTCCCCTTCTTCCTCCCCTAGACCCAAATTACAGTTCGCTGCACAGTGAGGTATGCTGTGCCACAATGCGGTACATTGTTGAATGTATTGTACAGGTTTGTGCGGGCTCGCTTGTGCACACAAAAGCAAGCCTTAACATTGGAAGTGAACAGGTTTGATGCAGTAAATGGAATCCTTTCCGTGCTTCGTGTCGACACATAAATGATTCCAATGTCTGCAACATCGTGAGCACTGACCAGCCAGCATAATTGCAGCACATAACAGTAAGGCCCTGTGGTTATAGTCCAACTATTACTTGTAATTTCAAACTGCATTGAATGGGAGAAGAAAAAAGAAAAAAAAGCTTTTCAATTTTGAGAATAAACTAAGCTAAACAGCAGATTAAATCCCTGATATCAGCTCACAAAACTGAACCTAGAACATACATTTTAATTTTACACCTTATATTTTATAAATTGGAACTCATCTGTGAAGGTAAAATATGTGGCAATTAACCATCCTTCATTATGCTTTGTTGTTCATAAAGACACGATATAAAGATGTGAAGTCTATGATCTGTTTTGCTTTCAATGTGGGAGATAAATTCCAGGCAACATCATCTGCTATTCTTCGCTGCAATTTATTTGCTGTCATTATCAGCAGGAAGATAATTGCAGGTGGAACAGATACAATATTTGCTTTATGGTGAATGGGTTAATTTTCTCTTATTAAGTAATAGTATTGTCTAAAACAATACTTTTATAATTAGACAGCAATATGGCTTTACAGTCTTGATGTTACTTGTTTGGTGGAACTGATTGTTTTGCATTAGTTTATCTCTCACAGCTGTTGAATTTTACTTTCTTAATAGTTTCAGGCATGGGTCAGTAATTCAGCCAATAATACCATGCCATCCGTTCCTTCCAGCAACTGAGTTGTGTGTATTTAAAATGTTTGTCCACAAATAAGTAAAACCAAAAATCCAATAAGGACTATCTGCCCTGAAATTAGTTTTCTTTGCTTGATCAGGTTAGTCCTGCTGTTGATGAGGCAGTTTTGTCTATAGTCATCATCCATGATGCTTCAGGTCTCCCTTGTTGTCAGCTCTCTCAGTGTTCGATGTTAGGTGTGACCATGAGTGCGACATAAAAAAAAAAAAAAAAAAAAAAAAAAAAGGTTTCCCTGAGGTAGATTCTACAGCAATCTATACCTTCAGTGCTTTAAGTCATTGTAAGCAATTACTTGTGCTCCATCCTTACAGCGGTTGGTGGTATCTCTCTTGTTTATCTCATCTAGCTTATATTGTACTTGCATCACTAAAGAGTGCAGATACCTGCAAGACATCCAAGTTCAATACTGCGAATACGCCCACCGTCTCTGGAGCTCATGGTTGTTGGGTCTCTGATGAGACACACTTTAATGTGTTAAAGGATGCCGTTTTTCTGGATTGCTGACTGTGTTGCTCATCAGAATGTACAGTGTACATTATTGAGGTGGGATTGCAAAGCTATGTCCTGCAACTGAACCGTTCACAACTGTGAAAGTTGATGTCGCTGCTATATGTGAAGGAGAGAAGATCGTTGGCCAAAAAAGTTTTTGGGAACACAGAAATATTTCAAACTCAATTTCAGTGGATATGTTTTTACAAAATAGAATATGTATGTGTTGAATTAATTGACTTTTGTCAAGCCAAATAAGAGGAAAAAGCCCAGCGAAGAACAATCTTAATGATCGTCACGATTCAAAAGGCGGTTAGTGTAAAATAGGAATACAGTAAAGAAAGGCCGAAGAAAAGTTAGTCAATATCAACTGAAAAATAACTTCTCAAAGGTAGCATACTGTACACTGCATGGATAAAAATAAAAGGCTATAAAGTATAACTAAGAGCTTTCAAAATGTGTGTGGTACACTGGTTCAGAGTTCAAGGTCAAAAGTGAAAAATGTTGGATTTTAACTGTGGAGCGCAACAGCAGATCACCACATCTTAACTGAGAGTATAAGGAGTTAAATAGAGGATAAAGTGTTCAGAAATATAACTTGGTACTTATCCTGCTGTCAATCTATGTTTATAAGAGCTTAAATACATTGCAGTGTGTCTTAAAATGTTATATTTAATAACATTTACTGCTCTGATTATCGCGTTTATTCCAATAAAAGTATCGTTGCAAACTCTGAAAAGTGTAATTTGTTGTTCATATAAAAGCCACTACAACCTCGAGCTGCTAAATTCTCTATACTGGTACAAGGTTGCTTGTCAACACCGGTCTTGTAGCACGACATGCTGCAGCAAATATACATCCCAGTTTTCAGACAGGACCATCCAGTAAACGTAATTTATTTGTCTCACTCTAATACTCATCTTTGGATTATAAAGCCGAGTATGGAAGGTACGTTTTCTCTCTAACACACACATAGACCATAACACCACACACATATTTCTACATTGCTTGCTTTGTTTTCTATGACAGATATAAATAAACACAAACACACAATGTCTGTCTGTCCATCTCTCTCACAGACACATTTAAGGAGTATGAAGAGGTTTCTTCTAAAATGTAAAAAAAAAAAAAAAGTAAATTTTGGGGGCAAAAAATGTACTTAGATTAATTCTTTTACATTTTGATCAACATTTTAACAATATTTGAAGCTACAAAAAATACCTATGACTCCTTTATTTGAAGCCGCATGTTGAACCAAGAAGAAAACTCTTCATATTTACTTTCGCACAGACACATACAGGTTTAGCACATACCTCGACATATAGGAGCAGGAAAGTCCCAGACAGCAGCATTCCCAGCATTCGTGATGCAGGTGAGTGTAGCATGGCCGTCCAAGACATAACCAGGAACACAACTGTAGCGCACACGGTCTCCCACAGCAAAACGGCCACCGCCGCTTAGCACTGCCTTAGGTGGAACCCCAGGGTTTCCACAAGATGAACTCTGGAGTTCTGTAAGGGGGAAAAAAAAAAAAAAACAAACAAACAAAAAAAAAATGATTCAAAGTATAGCTACGCAGTGGCAGAGTTGTTTGCCTCTGAGCAAAAATATGACTGAATTGAGAGCGGTTGAGGATCTCTCCACTACCTGAAGTTTCCATGTTTCCCCTGGAAAGGCATGATTTCTTTTCTTCCAATTGCACATACATGTGTTTAAGTTAACTGTGAATAGCTCCAGCAACCCAAAATCATATAATCCATCCATCCATCCATCCATCCATCCATCCATCCATCCATCCATCCATCCATCCATCCATCCATCCATCCATCTGCATTTCAAAAGGTTCTGACATAGTTCATCATA
>OMNM01021490.1:1933-12908 GCA_900302745.1 Parablennius parvicornis | reverse complement strand
TGCTGGGACCGAGAGGAGATGTGTGGTGTCAGAGCGCCTCCAAGAGGACAGACAGGGAATCAGAGCGTTTAGGTTCATCTCTATTCCCTCTCTTCTGCATCAATGCTCAAACTGTGAAGCCCAGACTGGATCACACTCGTTCTATTCCTCACAAGTCTTATCCATAAATCCATAAATCTGAAGAAACGTCAGCGATGAAGAATTTAGAGGGACTTGGATCGAGTGTGTGTTTTATCTCCAACAGTGACCAGATGTGAGGAAACAGCTGGTGGACGTCTCTTTATCCTCGGACCTTCAAAAACCATCTGAAAGAATCATTCTGAGCTTCATCAGGAACAAATAAGGTCAATAGTTTCACACTCACCTACATTAACAGACATTAGGAAATATTTACAACTCAGATAACGAACAAAGCAAAAGCCAGAATAATTATATAATAATCTATAATCTGAACGTACCAAGACGTTCCTCCGTCATCAGGAGGAGCAGTTACAACGCGAGGATTAATTATGAGGATTTATAATTACAAATTGACAATTAGAATTATTTGAGTTTGTGAAGCAGGTTTCACGTGGAGCTGAAGAAGAGTTGAACAATGACGGAATTCAGTAAAATTGATAAGTATAACATTTTCACAGGAGAGGAGCGTTATTTTCCTCGCAAGAATCTATTTTTAATAAAAAAATTAAATAATATCTTGTACTTATTATAAAGTGGGTGAATATTAGCAAATTGAAACAATGTATTTAAATGCAGTCATGTAGAGTCAGTCTGTCTTTACTTTCTTTTATTAAAAATAACACTTATAATACAATTTCAAACACAAGAATCTTTATTCACATGGAAAACCAACAGTAACAACTTCTGTAATTACACGTGTGAACCTTAAAATCAAATATTAATGAAGAATTGCATAAAACAATAATTTTCTAATTGTATGAAGGTTTTTGGTTTTATACATTTAGTTTATAAATATAACGTACATGTAGAAATACTGTTGTATTATCTCACATTAAAGTGGTGCGTTCATAAGGTGACGAGTGAAACTACAATAGTTCTGTAGAATTTGAAAAACTTTATTTTATCATTTTCATTTGCTTATATTTAAGTTTGTATATATACTGTCATTGTTCTTGTTCTTCAGTGACAATAAGACACGTTAATAAAACTCAACCTTCTCTTTGGAGTTGTGTAGTTTGAATCTAGGGGCGTTATTTTTTGTCTATATTTGCAAAAATATTTTTAATTTCATGTTTAAACTGCTCAGGTTTTTTTTCAAACTTGTGTTTCATGAAAATATACTGATTTAAAAGTAACTTTTTAAAATAATTAAATCAAAATGAAATAAAAATTTTATAATACTTCTATGACTGATTTTGTTTTTTGGAAAAATGACTCGTGCTTTTACTTTAGTCAGATTAAATTATGCGGCGGTTTTTGGCCTGAAGGTTTAAACATTTGTAATAACTAACGGCTAATAATCCTGAAGCTTGATGTCACTCGCTGAACTTTTACTTATAGTTTATATATTATGCTTATATACTTTATATAATCATATACTATATTTAAATTGACCTTTTTTTCTGAATGAAACTTGCTGTTCTTAAATTGTCTGGGTTTCTGCAGTTAACTCGCTTTGTACAAAATGTTCTTCTGAGTTAATTGTTGATGTTGTGTCGTCACAACAACAACAAAAAGCTTTGTTTTAGAGCTTCGGTGTTTTAATGGCCAGAGAAGCAGAGAAAAGCGAGTGGACGGTGAAGCTGCTTGACAATCACAGCTTTGATAAATGAGCTCGGAGGGATTCGCTCGTTCTCTACAAACACTTAAGAAGCTTCTTCTTTCGCTGTGTTTCACACGCCGACGCATCGTTTTTCTCCAATCCTCCACTGAAAACAGCGTTGTTTTGGAAACAGGTTACATGGTGGGTGGAGAAATTTTGAAAACGCTGCCTCGGCATTGACGTGTGTCCGGACAAGACGCATATTAGCCTAAAACGATGACGTCATCGCCCCGCCTCTCGCCCCGACAACCCCACGGAGTCGCTTAACAACAACAACAATGGCGGACGACATTCATGTGACATGTTAGATTTCTCAAAAACGAGGACGAGCAGGAACATTCTGTGTGTCTTCTGGGTTGTTGGTGCTTCTCTATGGCAGACGCAGCTCCACCTACAGGCCTGGCATGTGAACTGCATCGTTTCAGCGTTCACAGTGACATGTGGGAGAAATGTTCGCGTGAGCAGCGGGGAGAAAAAAAAGACGGTGCTGGCTCGTGATCAGGAGAGTCAAACATACGGCAGGATGAACTGCACCTTTTATTAATTTCAGTGTATTCGTTGGTGAAAATCGCTGTAAACAGCGAAATGAAACTTTTGTTCACATATTATCATGAAAAACAACCTGCATGAACAATATTTAAAATCAAGTAATGTCATGCATTCTTGCCTTCCGTGAATTTCCCTGATTGTAAGCCACACCCACCAAATTCAAAAAGAAAATAAAGAGAGGTCGGAGTTACGTGATGCACCTGAACGTTTCACCAGGCCTGAGTAGAAGAGTGACTTCTACTCTGGAAATGACGCTATTTTCGTCATTCAATTAGAAAAAAATCAAAAATAAAGATTTAAACTTACTCAACCAGAATCCACACGGAGAAATAAAAGATTTAGGAGCCAGTTTCAGTTTTGGATGTTGATCTCTAGCACGTTGTCAATACCTTTCTGAGGGAAATCTTCACACTCGTAAGTGTAACCAGCATTTTAATGTAAGTTTCTTGAAATCTTAGCATCACAGAAACCCCAGAAGTCCCCCGAGGTAAAAGACATGATCTGGTTTCTTCACTCGATCGCTCGACCTTGATTCGCTCTGGAAAAACGATTAACGATCAGTTTCGTAAAATTTCAGATTTTTCTGGTGGAAGACTCTTTCTTTGAGAAGGTTTGGCTGTTTTGTTTCTGGCTGAATCGTTCAGGTGTTGATATTTCGTTTGAGCAACACCATCTTTGATAGAACCGCTTGCAGCAGACGTCAGTTAGAGAAGCACAAACACAGTTTGAAGGATAAAATCTCCAGTTTGTTTGTAAACAAATCGCCTTCGCTGTGATCAGTTTAGTGAACGACCGCTTAGAAATGAGTGGAAAAGGTCTTGATTTCATGTTTTTATTGATTCTCTGTGCAGAAGTGATACTTTTCTTGGAAGTATAATTTACAGATTTATTTTTTTCTGGTAGAGTATCCTTCAGTATTTGCAAACTATTATTTCCATCAAAATCTTCCCAGTTAACCCTTTAACTTCCTGCTGGCTATTTGGTAGAGGAACTCTCAAATTTCTAATTTCTAATTTCTTATTTAAAAACGCCGTGATTAAACTAAACCACGTTTGCAAAATACCGTTCAGAAGTATATCTGCTGTGTTATTTTCAAAGTGGGCTTTTTTTTCTTAATTGAAATCTAGTAAAGAGAAAACAGCAAATAAACAATCTTTTTTAAAAAAAAAATTCTCACCAGACATTTTTATGTTTTTAATTCTAAGAAATATATACAGGATACAGCTTCACTCAACAGGAAGTTTAATTCAATGAAAAACAAGGACATTAAAACACGTGAAACATGTGAAAAAGAAGGGGAAATTACTTTTCTATATTTGTGTGTTTCTATTTCAGCAAATCTTTCTTCATGCGTGTAAAAAAAAAAAAATACTCATTTTCATATGTTTTGATGAAGCGGATGAATGAAGATTAGATCAAATACGGGCTCAGAACCACTCACCAAAATAAAAGCATTGCTTCTTATTTTGAGATGTCTGAGTGGGTCGAAGCAGCTGTTTGCTGAGTGGAGTTAAAATCACATGAATGAAGCTGTGATGGACTGAACACTGACGGGGGATTGTTCACTAAAAGAGGTTTGGTGATGAAGTGGTGAACAGACGAGGTGTGTGAGCCGACTGAAGCTGCAGTTAATTCTCTCAACCTCCCTCTTTGTAGCCAGGTAGTCTTTTTCTTCCTCTTGTTTCCCCCCTGCCATATCTGAGGCATCAGAGTGTGGGAGGAAAGCCATCTATTAATGGACACGCTGTAATTGTGGTTGGGCAGACTGTGCTGGCTGATGGGCCTGTAGGAAATAAAAGAAAATCCTGCTTAATTAATGGTGACATCCATCATGGTTGAGGCCGATTGGCTGAGAGTCGCTCCATCTCCGGCCTGATTTATGGCCTCGGCAGCGCGGAGCCGCCGAGCAAAGTGACGAGGGGCGATATAAATATAACTCACCGTACAATCGGCAAACTTTGTCACGTGAATAGAAGCGTTCATTTCTACTGCGTCACACATGAGGGCTTGAAATGCAGAGTGACACTTAATGCAGGCTCACGATAAAATCCAGAAAAAACTCTGAATGAGAGCCAAGCTAAAAATATCAGGAAGTCAAAAGTACAAATATATTGCCGATATCAGTCCCAGGAAATCTGCTCCCTGCTTGTTTTCTGCTGTTAGAAAGTTTTCCTTTGGTTGATTTTCAATAAACAACTTGAGAGTTGTTTACATGGCAAACACAAAACTAAAACTAAAAAAACCACAAAAATGACAGAAAATGGGATCATGAGTCACAGCAAATAAAATATTCTCTGTGTTTTACCATTCAGTTTACAAAATAACACACTGTGGATGATTATAATAAAAACAAATAATCTCAGATTAAAATCCTGCCGGGACAGGGTTTTTACTAAAATAAATTTTTTGTAGTTTCACCGAGTGTTTGCTAATTATTTAGCATTTGCCAAGATTTAAAATGACAGGATAGGTAAGGTGACTTGTTTGAAAAGTTATTTTTAGTCTTTGATTTTACAGTATAATCTTAAATCAGTATTTTAAAAATTTTCTCAGGTTGATGCATGGACAGATAATTTAGTGATTTTCTTCTCAAATGTAGTGTTTATATTTTATATTTGGACAAACCCTTTCTGTGCAGTGCAGCTTGTTTAATTAACTTCCTTCTTTCTACTTTCACAGAAACCGTGTCAGCATGTTCTCCCTGTGCGTGCGTTTGTGTGTGTTGTGTGACGTTAGCGCTCATCCGTCCGGGTGAAGCGTCGCACTGTTGGATCAGGACTCTGGAGAAGACGGACGCGTTCACCTGCACAGCAGCTGCAGCTCCTTTGAAAGGCGAGAGTCTTTGATCGTCACCTGCTTGTGGTCAGCAGAGGTCAGAGGTCACGCCCGGGCCTTCAGGTGAGTTCATCCGTCCAGGTGTGTGAAGTGAAACACGAGGTCGTGTGCTCGACACTTTCGCCTCTCTTCAGGATTAAGGAGCGTTCGCACACCTTTATAGAACTAAAGCAAAAGTAGAAACCATCACATGTAATGTAGAAATATTAAAAAGTCAAATGTTGAACTGACAAACTCCAACACGGGATTCTCACTCTTGTATGTTGTGATATGGAATTAGACAAAAACAGAAACTGAAAAACTGCAAGCGAAGCAATGTGCACCGACTAAAGATGATCAAACTAACATTCCCAGTGTTTGTGGTTGATCCAGAGGTTCTGTGCATTTTCATGAATAACACTGAAGGTCAACGTTCTTGGTCATGTGATCATCAATGTTCACCGAGTGTTCATCCTAACTTATACTGAAAGAAACAGTTTATCTTGTTTTTATTTCATTTTATGCAACAGAGTCTTTTTCAAAATGACTTTTGTCTCTTGGACAAAAAAAAAAAAAAAAGGCTTTAAGAGAAGGCACAATAACTAAAATGTAAACAAATGTTAAAATGACCAAATGTTCCAATAAAACTAAAAAGCAAAACTGCTTCAAAAAGTGATGAAGTGATTAAAATGCCTTTCCTTCCTTCCATTAGACCCTATAACCCCCTGCCAATGTGAAGCCTTCAAATCATTTATAACATCTTTATCTTGTCTTATTTGATATTCAACTTTCTTTCTGTTTATTATATTTGGAGCAATGCTGAAAGGAATTTACTTCTGACAGTAATGAAGTATTCTATTCTATTCTATTCTATTCTATTCTATTCTATTCTATTCTATTCTATTCTATAATCTCAAATTTGTCTGAAAAAGCTGGAAAAGAAGGATGAAAGCATTCACATGTACAAAAACAGCTGGAAATGTAATGAAATGTTTAAAATTGTAATTGAAACTTCGTGAATGCAACATAACATAACGTTTTTGTCTAAAACCTACAAAATGTGTGAAACTGTAGAAGCTGCATTCACCTCATTTTAAAGGTTAAACATTTCTTATGTATAAAATACTGATGAGAGGAGAAAAGTAAAGAAACGAGTCAGTGAAAACCTTGTGAAACAGTCATGTTCATCTCTTTCAGTGACGTGAGCATTGAAGAGAAAGTAGTTCCACATGTCAGACGTTCGTAAATCAACATGTTTGTTTCATTTCCTCTGATGGGCTTCAATACAGACTTTAGGAAACAAAAGTGTGATCTTCAGCAGAGAGAATTCCTTGTTTTCGTTGTAGAACCTCTGGCGAAGGAACCTGATGACAGCAGACGCTTTACTGCCACTGGGCGAATGAATCGCACAGGTTTACACTGCTAGCACCCCGGAATGTCAAACCCGACAACGGACAAGCTTTTCTGGCAATTTTCAAACCGGGCTGAAACTAAAACGGCTAAAATACTACTAGTTTCAGTGTCTGTCTTCCCGATGACCGCCGTATTGGGAAGACTGAGATGACCGAACACAAAGTGTCGACTGCATCTAGAGCAGGAGACGACGTCGGTGGTGCAGCAACCCGGTCTCAGTTTGACAAATAGTCCCAAAACTTAATCTGTTGATCAACATCCAGGGACGTTTATCCTCTAACTCAGACTTGTTTGGTCGACGGTCGTTGGAGCAACGTGGTGTCGGGATGTATGGCTGACAAATATTCGTGTTTGTTTTAGCGTTAATGTAAAAATGACTGCGTGAACAGGATCTGGGACGATGTTGGAGGTGATGATTCTCCCACCTTGTGCATGTTTCCTGTTACATCATCATGACAACGGTTTGTCGTCCAAATGTTTTGTATTTGTCTGTTGTTTTTGTACAATGTTGTCTTGTTTTTAGGTGTCAACATTTGTATGTCATTGATTAAATGTGCATATATTTAACATGTTCTTTTTTTTTTTTTTTTACTTATTTGATGAAAGTATAACTCTTCCATTACATATTTGGTGTTTGGTTCATTCAATGTCAACTTGTCCTACAGTTTGTCCTCGCAACCTCTGAAGAGTGGACTCGTGTCTTCAGGGGACACTCGCTGTTGGACTTCAGGACGTCAAACGTCACAAGTTTCGCTGCATCGGAGAGTTTAATCTGAAGAAAGTAAAGACGTGTGATGTTCCACTGAAACTCTCCACTGTGAGCAGACGAGCAGGCCAGCGGCAGCCTGCAGACCAGCTCATGATGAAAAGAAAATCAAATTACATAAAGTCATTTATGTACACACACACACACACACACACACACACACACACACACACACACACACAGACACACACGGAGCTGTACATTAATGATACTCAAAGTTAAACTTGCTTTGTTACATTTTCATCCACATAGAAATGAAACTCATTTCTTTCTCACCTCGTTTTAAAAATAGTTTCTTCTCCTTATAGCGTACAGGCTAAAATTAATAGTTGGGGTAAAAGTACACAGGTTACATTATAAGCAATTAGGAGTAAAACAGTAAAAATTGAAGTAGAGTTACAGATTATGAGTTCAGCTACAAATGGCAGTAACAGTAGTTTTGGTAGAAACTCGTCCTACTGTTGTCTGACCATTGTTTTCTACTTCGTCACTGACTTCATGTTGTTGATCCTTGTTTTTGCTGTTCCTGTTTTATTTGTTTGTTTTTCTCCAGACAGCTGGGGGGGCTCAGGATGTATTTTTCAAGAGTCTGGAGGATCTGATCTGTCACTATAAGAAGAAGAACCAGGGTCTCGCTATTCACCTGCGACACTCCATCAAACGGAAGACGGCCCTGCTCATACGGCCCAGACTAGACCAGAGACCAAAACCACGAATGGACCAAAATCCGGACCAGAGACTGTATCAGAGACCGGTCCAGGGACCGCATCAGAGACTGGACCAGAGACGAGACCAGAGACCAGACAAAAGACCGGACGAAAAACCAGAACAACGACTGAACCAGAGACCAGACAAGAGACCAGAGAAGAGACCACAACAACGACCGGTCCACAGACCAGACCCGAGTCCACATCAGAGACCGGACCAGAGACCAGACAAGGGCCCGGACCAGAGACTAGATCAGGAATCAAACCAGAGACACCACCAAAGACCAGATCTACAACCAGGTCAAAGACCAGACCAGAGTTTGCCTATGGGTGATCTGTTCTATGAGAGTGAGTGTCCCTGGTCTCCGTCATGGTCTCGCTGTGTCTTGCTTCAAATTTCACTTTGGTTTGTTTCTGCTTCAGACGTTGATGATTCAGATGAGTACGTGGACGTTCTTCCTGAATGAGGCCGTCTGCTGGACGTTTGCTGGACGTCTGCTGGACGTCTGTTTGGATCTACTGGAGATCTGATTGAGATCAAACCCAGATCTGCTGGACATCTGTGTGAGCCGTCCCAATCCTCCTGCACGCTTAAGACTCCTCCTGGTTCTAGTCCCGGTTCTGGTCCCTGAAGAGTCCAGACTGGAACACAAACATTAGGACCTTTTCTTTGGTCTCATGTGAATTAATTCTTTGACCTTGTCTCTGCTTCTGTTTGTCTTTCAAACATTTACATTTTGTTTCCTGTTTGGTTTTTTTTTATAATTTTTGGGGGTATTTCATGAAAGATCATGCAGACGAAGGTTTTCATGACAGTTTTTGAAAATATTGTTTCCTCTTTATTTCTTCTGGAGTTTCTGGACAAACGCTCGCCGAGCAGGGCACCGGTGAAAAGTCTTTGACTGACCTTCAGTCTGTGTGAGAGGAAACTTGAGTTTGACTGGTTGGCATCTGACTGGCGTGGAAGCTTCTTGTTCACACTGGAGTCAAAGAGCAGAAAGCAGCAGACGAGTTTGTTTCATTAAAGAGCAACCTGACCGCACTTCCTGTGATCGTTCACACAGTCAGCAGTCACTCACATCTATTTATGTTTTTCTCACTCATCCGACTTGAATGTCTTGTTTTTGTACTGATTTGTAGGATTGACAGATTTTTTTTGCTGGTTTTCTTCTTTATTGTAAAAGTAGAAAAGAAGATGTGACACAACTGAGCAGAGAGCATCGCTTTGGGTTCACAGTGAAAATCTTTATTACTCCTTTAATGTTCATTATTTCTCTTATGTCTCATTAAACTAAACGTATTTTGGTCATTCCGATGCGTCTATTCTTGTGTTTTTCAGCTTCTCCTTTTTTTTTCTTTTAACACATTTTATTATTGTGATGCACAAAGAAAATACAACACAGAAACAATTCCCTCCACCCATCTGACGGAAAGTAGTTATTTAAAAAACAGGAGATGCAAAGTGTAGTCCAAACAACCACAACAGTAATTATTACAAAGTCACTAATGATAATGATGATGAAAAGAGTAGTACTAATAAAATAAGTGTACGATAGCTAGAGGAGATATACCTTAAATTAAAGTAAGTAATTCATGTAACTTCAGACTAATGGAAAAATTAATGCAAGCACGAATGGAAAAGGTGTGTGTTGAGCTCAGAGCAGTTTAAAGTTGCCTATCCTGTGGTTTAATTTGTGGAGGCAGAATGGAGAGACTTTCAAGCATAAATAACCTCAGCTGCATTGCACAAGAGCTCTCTGGAACACTATGCAGGAAGTAGGTGTGCTTGTGGTCACTGTTTATCTGAGTTGTTTCTCATTGTGGCCGAAGTACTGAGCAAACCCCTGTGAAATATTTTTGTTTTATTCTGATGAAATGTTTATTGTTGTTTTCAGGAAGTCTAGGCAAAAAAAAAAAAAGGCAAACCATGTACATCTTAGAAATAGGCCTGATTCACATTTGACAGCTTCAGTTCAGTTCAGACATGAGATGAACGTCATCGATAATTGAGGACACAGAGAAGCCGCCTAAATAAAGAGAGAAGCACACACACAATGTGAATGAAAATGTTTTCCAATTTATTGAAGAGTAAAAATAGATATTATTGTAGTTACTTGCAATGTTAATCTAATATATTGATGATCGCCAATGTGATAACTGTTGTGCACACACTGGCGATTTAAGACTTTGAAATCAAGTTATTGCTTCATTTATTTACTCTCACTTCATCAAAATTCTGGCTTCCCGTATCTTCCGCTCTCCTTATGACGTAGTTTCCGTATGGACTGACCCAAGTCAGGAAATAGGGTAAGTTCAGGTTTACCTTCGCTTATGAATCGTTCACACAGTGCAACTTTAACAGTGTAATTGTGATAAACGCTTCGTGAATAAAACTGCTGCTTAAAACCTGAGCGTTTGACGTTGAGTAGATGAGTGGATCTGCCAACCCCCTCCCACCCGGTGTCCGACATGGTGCGGACCTGCTCGTTTGAACGGGAAGCGGGAGTCCTGCTGTTCTCTCGACTTGTTTTTGTTTTACTTCGAAGAAATAAAGAGTCTTTACAGGTCAGTTAATCACACAAAAAGCCTTTAACCCCCTCCTCACCCCTAATCCCGAGTGCAGCGAGCTGCCGGAGGTTAGTTTGGGTTCCTTCTGGGGAGCTTGTGTTAGCATGTTAGCATCCTTGACATTAACCAGAGACGAGAGGGGAGAGAGACGCAGGGAGACAGTTGTTATTCACACTAAACTCATGTCTCTCTGTCTCTCTGTCTCTCTGTCTCTCTCTGTCTCTGTCTCTCTCTGTGTGTCTCTCTCTCTCTCTCTCTCTCTCTCTCTCTCTCTCTCTCTCTCTCTCTCTCTCTCTCTCTCTCTCTCTCTCTCTCTCTCTCTCTCTCTCTCTCTCTCTCTCTCTCTCTCTCTCTGTCTCTCTCTCTCTATCTGTC
>OMNM01021466.1:6538-21777 GCA_900302745.1 Parablennius parvicornis | reverse complement strand
TTTTTGGTTCAAATCAGAAATTAATAACGGGTTTAAAGGAACGAGTGGATCCATCTATGAAAGATCAGTAAAAAAATATTTTTTTAATAATAATTATACCGTAAAAAGCCTAAATCCAGTGTGTTCATTCCGTCAGTGGGGGTTTACGGGGCTCTATAGAAAAACTTCTTCTGTATAATCTTCAATATTTTGAGATATATGAAGTACCTGCATGTAGTTGAATATTTTTTTTACGACATGTAGCGACCGTCACCCTTCACAACCCGAGTGTATCAACAAAATCACTCATGGGGCTTTTATAAAGGCACATGGATTGAGAGTTGTGTGAGCTCTTCATATTTGTTGGTACTCACATTTGTCTGCATAAAAAAAAGAATTCCAGAAACCCGATAAGCTCTTTTACTGTGAGTGACACCGCCTCCCCACCTTCATCATCCTGAGGTCCAAAACAAAGAAACTGGACGTGCTCGGACAGACGCCTGCCCAGTTCCTCAACAACAACGGAGATCCGACTTGTGGAGATCTCCGTGGAGCCACAAACAGAAACAGTCGCGCACAAACAACCACAGATTATAATGATTTCACTCACCGGTCGAGATCAGAGAGTGCTGTTTGACGCTCCTGAAGTGACATGAGTCTGACACGCCTGATCTGGAGCATCAGATTGGGTGTTAAACCCATACTTACCTCTCATCGGGCGGACGAGCCGGAGTGGAGAACGCTGTTTGGAGATGCAGCAGTTCGATATCAACAGATCACGACTCGTCTGAAAGAGCAGCATCTTTTGTACCACGATGAATCAACAGACGGGGACGCTGTGCTCCTGAACCAGGTTTCAGGGTCACACCAGGCCTCCTTTACCCAGAGTTTTCTCGCTTGTCTTCTGTCATCACGACGTGCTCTGCACTTTAATGAGCAGAAAACTACTCCAGTCATTCCCCATCTGCTAGTCCATTTATTTAGCTGCTAATGTGCACTTGTAAGAGGCTGACTAGTTGCGCACAAACACTTTCGTCAGACTTATTTCTCCTCTACACCGACGACCGAAATGATTGTCACATCACAGCATTTTGTTTTCATTTATATTTCTCACATTGAGTTTGCACCACAGATGAACACAAAGGATGAAGCGTGTCCCAGTGTCTCCTATTGTTAGTCTATCTTCACATTGTCTGGGGAAGGGGGGGTATGTCTATTAGCACACACAGTTAACAGGGCCTATGTCACATGAAGGTAGCTAAAACAAAAACAAAACAAAACAAAAAAAAACTTTCCATCCTCCCGGTGAGGGAGGATTAACTCTCATTGCTTTAGCAGTGTTGATGTGGTACAACATGGAGGTGAAGAATACAGTGAGCACGTGTTGACCTTCCAGGTGAGTGTTAAGATCACAGAAACAGGGTCCGGAGTCAAAGTCCTCAGCAGCAGGCTTCTGTAGCACCAATAAAGAGGTAACAGTTTGAGACTCCTTCAGGGGCGCGGGGCCTTACAGGACTGGCAGCAGGCCTTTCTGTAGTACCAATGAGAGCACAGTTTCACCTTCAGGACCAGGGCGCAGTTGGCCGTCGGCTTGTCTTGGCAGGAGTCGTCCACTGCTACCGAAGCCGCCGGCGCCGCCGCTGGAGAAACGGAGAAGAACGGATGTGAAAGAGGCTCCAGGAGGGATCAGGCGGTCGTATCGGTTCCTGCTGAGGTACCTGGTGCTTCTGTTGGACAGCTCTGGATCTCACAGCTCTGTCGGGCTTCAGGTTTTAGAGCCGAGTCACAGCTGTGGCCCCGGGTCACCAGCTCCTCCCCCTGGTAACACTTCACCTCTCGGACCTGGACGCCGCTCCCGCAGGTCTTACTGCACTGAGGTGGAGAAGCAGGAAGTTACTCCTCAGTTCATTGACAGATTGAGCGTCCACCTCAGTGCGCTCCTTATACAAGCGGCTTCGTCACTTCTGTTGACTAGTTGGTCTTGGTCTAAGAGCTTGTTTACACGACAACTTCTCAAGTCAAAATGCATCGTTTTTGCATTTTTGTTTTAGAAAAGTTTCACGTTTACATGACAACATTTTGAAAACGCTGTCCGTTTAAACATAAGTCCGAGTCCCAGGAGAATACAGACTGGGAGTCATGACACTCTGGAAACAACTTCGTCATTGTTCATCTACTCGCACATGTGCAGAAGAACTATTTACTACGGCCTTGGTGCTTCATGTGTCGAGCAGTAGCAGCATTTCGGAAAAGTTGTTTTTTTTCCCTGTTTCCATGTTCAAAGAATTCCACCTTGTGGGGCCATTTTCAAAATGTTGTGTTTTCAGTGGCTCTGAGCACTGTCAATGAATAAAATCAACCTAACTAACAAGCTAACTACACTCCCAAAACCCTAATTAAATGTTCAATATTCCCTTGAAAACGTTGTCATGGAAACGAGGCTTCAGTCCAGTGTCAGCAGGATGTCACACTCTAATGACGTGTGGTTTCCATGGTGATGGTTTCTATGTTGATGATCCACTGCTCTCAGGGTTTGGTTCCTTCGTGCTCTTTTGTGTTTGTAATGACCTTCATTGTTGGGAGTCACATCGGATTTCATTGGGTTCATACGATCCTGGTTTGCTGTCAAAATCCCATCTGGAAATGATCATTCACGCCTTCATCTCATCCCGCATTGATTATTGTATAATGCGGTTTTCACTTGTTTTTAACAAATCGACTCTAAAGAGACTCCAGTCTGCTCAGAACGCTGCTGTCAGACTTATGACAGGTGCACCTACATCACCCCCCTTCTATCAGCTCTTCATTGGCTCTCTATCAAATTTCGCACAGAGTTTAAAATTTTAGTCCTGACTTTCCGAGCATTACATGGTCAGGCCACTCAGTATATTGCTGATTTTGGTTGGTTTCTATTTTTATTTTCACCTCTCACTGTCTTCAAAAGAGAGGTTTTAGACACCTGCACTAAAAGAAATGTGAACTTCTAATGGGTGATCATAAAATACCTGTTTTAATTGCTCATAATTGAAAAACCTAAACTGGAGGTTTCCAGTTTTATATTTTTTATCTTTAAGTTATAATAGCAAATCATCATGCTGGATTTGAGTAGATGAATTCTGAGGTTGATCTTTCTGAGGTTTTTCCACAGAAAATTGCTGACTGATACTTATTTGTCTGGATGCACTGATACCGGTACTAGTATCTAGTCCACAAATTTTGATCCATTCATAGTGCATGTAAACGACTTATCAGATTACTTGCTGCAGTTGGAGCTTTGCAAGCCTGTGACGTTGGTTCAACTAATGTTATGACGTGACCTAATACACAGAGTAACCCGTGCTAAAATAGCGACTCTTGCTCGTTTCTTCCAGATTATATTTTGAACCATCTTTAATGTTGCAGTTTCAAAATATTCTGTAGTCAGTGCTCATCCTTTAAATCAGTGCATTACCAGTTTTCTGTGTATTCGAGGAGGCAGTGTTGGTTACCTGTGACCAGGAAGTGGTGAACCACTTGGAGCAGGGTCTCTGGAAGCAGGACGACCTGGTCTCAGGCTTATTGGCTTGTTCGCAGCTGTTCTCGGGAAACTCTTTGAACACGCCTCCTTCCAGGCCGGCGCACACGACCTGACGGTGCCGCACGCCACGCCCACAGGTGGCGTTACACTGAAACGCAAAGTGGACCGTCTGTAGATGAAATATAACACAAAGCATCTGCATGACGAGCCGCAGTTACCTGCTGCCACTCCTGCTCCACCCAGTGGGGGGCGCAGTCTCTGTCTCCACATGGGTAGATGGCCAGCGGGCGCAGTGATTGGTCACACTGCTCCTCCGACATCACGAGGCCGCTCGATGAGCGGCAGGTGACGACGCGCACCATCCGGCCCTCCCTGCACACACCCGAGCACTGCGACAGCACAAGTAATGGAGGAAAACACAAACATAACTAAAAAGTTGGGACAACGTGGAAAATACGAATAAAAACAACATGGATCATTTCAGGTTGATGGACATTAGTCATGTCAAAAAAGTAGGGACAGAGGACAACCAATTACGCAACACCGAGACCCGACCTGAGATATCAGTGATACTGCTATGAAAGGTAGCAAACTAGCAGTAGTCTCAAAGCCATGCTGTCTGGGTGAGTTTGTAAAAACATGCATAATCCAACAACTATAGGAGAAGTCTTTGGGACATTGAACTGTATTTTGCACCAGAAAGTTTCATTAAAGCTGACTTTATGTTGAGATTGTAGTCATTTTCCCAAGTAATTGTTTGGTTTTTGAGAAAATATAAACATTTTCATCATACTCAGCACCACAAGGAAAACCTATAAAAATTTAATTTAAACGTTATTATGGCTCTAATCCAACAGTCTAGTAAGCTCAAGATGAAATTCCGGTGAATGTGGCCCCTGAACTGAAATGTGTAAAATAAACCACTGCCTGAGATAAGGAAAAGGTCCAAAAACCGCTGCCTGCGAACACACTTCACCATGCAAAAGCGTTTCATATGTATATCATGTGTTTTACATCTCAGGCAAGTTTTATCTGAAATCCAGTGACCAATCATGCTGACTGTAGCATGAACTCACGGGTCCCCAGTCGGAGACGGTCCAGCGGCGGTCACAGGGCGGGCCCTCACACTCCTGACTCTCCACCGGCTGAGAGGACTTGTTGCACAGTCTCAATTCCATGGAGCAGCGGACTTCTCTTGTGCGGACGCCCCTCGAGCCGCAGCGAGCCGAGCACTGAGAGAGCGAGACACACATTCAAGTTTAGCTGCTTATTCAATTCCACACAGTGGTGTTCGTGGCGTGAGTCGTATCAGGTTCAAGTCCGGGGCTTTCAGAGTTTACATGTTGTCCCTGGATTTTTTTTCCGGGTGCATCCTGCTTTAGTGACACAGTCTAAAAACATTTATTTGAGTTGAACTGGTGATTCTGAATTGACTTGGTGTGAGTGTTCATTTCTCTGGAGAATGACAGGGACACAGAAAACGCTGACATTTTATAGACAGACTGACTTGTGCTTCTTCTTCTTCTATCTCGTAATTTAAAAAAAATCTGATCTTGTATAATTATTGAGAATATATTAAGATTTATCGTTTAAAAAGCACCAAACTGACCAATAGATACATTTGTGCTCTCCTTCCCCATTTATTTATACTCTATTATGCAAAGAAGTCAAATTGAGGTTTGAACGACAATGATGTAATACTTTCCAGTATTCTAAAGGAATAAAATACAACCATAATTGAGAGAGTGCTGAACAGCATTTATTCTCAGTCATTGAATATAACAACTATCCCTGCCAATATAAATATATATATCTAGGCAAACTGCACAATACCTGCAAAAAACAGCTTTTATTTCCAAGAAATGCAGTTTTATTGATGCTTGATTACCAGTGGCTGCTCTTATAAATACTACTCCTCAATGTAGTGGAGTAGTATTTCCACTACATTGGCTACATTGGCACTTTCCAATGCTCTAACTTCATAGAGCATTGGAAAGATGCTATTACAGTAATGACTCACATATCCTATTACACTATTGGTAATACTTTATTGTTACATTAGGTATTAAATAATTGGTTGTGATAAGTGGAAAATATCATTTGTAAGGGAGACCTGACGAAGGTAAACAGCTTGTTACAACCAAAGTAAAACCAATAAAACGTGTACACAAGTACGTGTTTTAAGTACAAGTGAGTCTCTCTCCTTAGACTAACTCAGAGAGCTTAAACTTTATGATCTCTCGTCTGGCTGTATGACGTTGACCGTTTAGTCATTTATATACTGTATCCTGCTGTTTTATTCACTTGCACCCACCTCGGACCACTCGGACACCTCCCACTGGGGGCCGCAGCTCTGTCCCACGCAGACCTTCCGGTTGGCGGGTTTGTGCAGGTCGTGGGACAGACACAGGGAGTCGTACACCGAGGAGTCGAGCCCGGGCGACAGCATCTTCCAGCAGCGCACCGTGCGGTACTGAACGCCCTCCCCACACGTCCGAGAGCACTCGCTCCACCCACTCGTCTCCCACCTGAGGAGACACGGAGGAAGCACAGCTTTTATTGAAGGTCAGCTCTACGGCATCCTTACACTCACATTGTACATTGAGTGTGAGTTGAAGTGAGGATTAAATGCGTACCGTGGAGGACACTCTTTTCCCGTGCAGAACTCGTGCGTGGGCTCCGGTCTGGTCAGAGAGTCGCAGTAGCTGTCGTCTACCTCGGTGCCGTCGTATCGCACACACAGGGCGTAGCTGGTGGTGATACCTGAGAATAAAAAAAGAAATATTTTCTGTTAGTTGTTGCTGGAAGTTTGTCTCATAGTTACTGCTTCAGTACTCACTACACCATCTTGTGGTGCAGAATGGTATTACAAAGACGGGTGTGTCGGTGTATTTGGTTAGCTGTTACTTTCAGTAGATACTTCGGACCCGGGTTTACACGGAATCAGGTGAAAACACATCGTTTTTTCAGTTTTGCTTCAGAAAAATTGCGTGTTTACACGACAACATTTTGAAAACAATGCCCATTTACTCGGAATTGAGGGACATGCTAAAAACATGTTTTGGGCTGCTAGTGGGTGCTGTTGGTTGTTTTAGTAATGAAACCACACACACACATGCGCCATTACGGTATAAACATTAACAATGGGAGAACACTGACATTCATACGACCTAGTTAGATTGTCATCACACGTGACTGTCAACTATCAGGTTTTCCATTTTCACTTGAAAACGCTGCAGTGTAAATGAGACCTCACAATCACTTTTTAATCATTGAATTATTCAATTAACTCCAACAAAACTAGAAAAAGGAGAATAAAGAAAGAGGAAATTCTCCATAGATTACACTTAGATTAGAAAGACTTGCCTATTTTAACAGGGAGGTGCAGCTTTGATCATGATGATGGGCCACATAGTTTCTACCACAGAGCCAAACATTAAGTATGAGAGTTGGAGGGAATATTTAAGAAAGCGCCAACCTGATGACTTTAAATGAAAGCCTATTGAATCAAAATGCATTCATCTGATAAAGTCGAAATTAAAATACATTCAGTTTTACATTATTTAAGGAATAGTCGCAAAGGTCTGGTCTTCGGTGTTTACCCCAAAAAATTACATTTGTGTTTGAGATAAGGTTTTGAATGTTGCTTTTCAGGGCAGATTGAGATTCAACAGACGTGGTGTTTGTCATCTTGTTGTCAAGTCATCTGTTGTTTAACTACGAAGAAGCATGAACAGCAGTCACATTTCACTCTTGTTCACTGAGCTGTTTGGCTCACTTTTGTCTTGACATTCCTCCAAATCAGGTGAAATTAGTGCATCTCTTTCCAGGTTTTTAGAGCTACTGGCAGCATCAATAATGAATAAATCATGAGCTGGATGAGGCCTTTGCTGACTTCTAGATTGAAGAATCTTTAAACTTGAAGGCATCCCCAGTCTTTCCTCTGACGGAGGAAAAGGGTAACCGTGTCCCTCTGTACTTCTTGCTTCTACACATGAATAAACTTTGTCTCACAGTGACAATCAAACTCTGTGTTCACCTGTCGTGCAGGTGGAGCTGCACGGAGCATATGCAGAAACCTTCCAGCGGTACATGTCTGCCAGACTGATATCTGGCTCCAGACCCACGTCGAAGTCATTGCTGGAGGGAATCACAGACAGACAGGATGGTTTATATAAAGCGCTTTCAAGTCTTGACTGTTATGACTGCACAAAAGGAGTGTATCTGCTCCCTCATACCTCTCGGTGTTGGCTTTCTGGACGGCTGACACCTGCTGCAGCTGCACTAAAATGCCAGGATGTGTTCCGCTTTCTGCGCGTGCAGAATCGGAGTGTGTGTTGGTGATTGCCACCACGTCGGGTTGCATCTCCAGCCGGGGGTCTGTGAGCAGATCTGCATCTGCAGGATGCTCGACCCCAGTTTTCACCGGATCACCGAGCGTCTCTTCAACCGTGTGCGTGTTGGTCTGGTTGTAGTGTAAAGCCTCCTGCAGCAGGCGGGGGGTTTCTTCAGGCAGAGCTGCAGGGTGAGAACTCTGACTTCCTGTGCAGGGAAACCAACCAGTGAAAGACATTATTGATCAATAAGAAACCTCAGGGTATAATCTGAAAGAACCTCAGACTAAAAACTTAACATTTCCAACCCAAGCCAGTAGAACAACAAGAAGCATCTTATCTGAAAGACAATGAATCTTTTCTACCTGGAAACGACAGCAGCAGCGTGTTTTCATCAGCTGTCGATGGCTCGTCAATGGAGTTGGAGGAGCTCCCTGAATGGAGAGAAGAATAAGTGAAAACTTCCTAAAAACTAGGTTATAAAGGTTATAAAACAAAATTTAAGTCAATAATTAAGACAAATATCTGGATATGAACTCCCCAAGAGCGGTTTTGTCATATATCATCGTAAAATCCCTGAATTAATTGTACCACAGAATCACAATATTTGATATAAAATATTGTTAGTTAACAAGTGAGAAAGACGTCAGGGCAAATTGGGAAAGAAACACCACCAACAAAGGTTAATGGTCGTGGAAGATATTTCCTTAATGGCACAGCTAACGCACATACTTAGATTCCAAGATGCACATATGAAAAAAACAATTGGTTGAAAAGGACAATACAGGATATGAACAAGGAGCAATGTATGAATGTAGTTCGTGACGTTAATTAAAGGTTCTGCAGCCTTTATGAGCAAAAGAGTCGTTTTCGTGAATTTCCAGCAAATACAATTTTTCTTGAGCCACAAAACATGTTAATGATCCGAAATGAAGACAAAAACAGCTAAAAATAAATGTTTAACAAGATCTGAGGTTGCCTTCCGCAAGTGTGCAATTTAGTGTGTTTTTAGCTTTTATCACCATTTTTTCCAATTTTCACACTTTTGCCACTTTATGGATGTTGGCTTATTTTAGTATTATCTGATTAGCTGTTTATAGCTGCTCTGTTTCCTTCTTGTTGGAGCAGTTTTAGCTATACCAGATTTCTTTTAAACTTTTTACTTGTTTTTTTTCTCCTTTTCCTTTCCTTTATTCTTTTTTCCTTCTTTTCTTTCTTTTCTTTTGCAGTTCCATCTATTGTGGCTCTTTTAGCTATCATATCTTATTTGGTGGTTATAGACTTGAGATTAGACCATCTCTGGAAATCCATGCGGCATGCAAATAAAATAAAAAAGAAAACAATATGTTTGTTTACCAATAAAAATGCTTCATTGAGGTTGACAAGCCAAATCAGTTGTAGACCTCTGAGTTAATTCATAATAATTAATGTTACAGGAATAAACAGGAAGAGGGTATAAAAAAATGATCACTTTATCAGAAATCATACTAAATGTGTGACTTACTGTAACCAGATGGTGCTAGAGGTCCAGGCTCCTCCACGTCATTGTGGCTGAACACATGACTGACATCAGCGGGTCTGTAGACCAACATGGCGGCCGGTGGAGGCGGGCTGGACGTTTGGATCTCCCACACCTCCTCCTCCGCCTGCACGTGGCTGTTGTAGCGACGGATGGACTCGTCGCCCCGGCTGTTGTTCCCCGAGCTGCTCTGGAGCGACCGGACGTCCTCGCTTACCTCGACGTAGGTGTGGTTCATGTGTGAGTGGGCGGGGCCTGTGGAGGTTGCTCCATCTGCCACGCCGTGAGACTTGATGGGTATCGTGTACTCGTAGGTGATGTGAGGGAGTTTCCCGTTCAGGTTGTAGTACTGCACACAGAGGGACAAAATCACACAAAGAGCTGTACATCAAACAGAACGTAATGATGCAAAACTCTTTTAACGATTTCACATATATTGCTTGCAGAAAATCCACATATCTTGCTCATTCATCATCATCATCATCATCATCATCATTGCAATATCAAAACTCACAATCTAAATATCACAAAAACTGAAACATAGTTTGTATCCATGCTCTGCAGACCAACTTAAGTGACTAATCAGATGCATGATTTCAACTTTACAGCATTCTGATGAAAGTAGGCCAGAAGGTAGAAGAAGAAAATCGGAGGAAAAATGACTGTAAACAAGCAAGTCGACACACAAATCTATCATAATCACAACATGCACAATTATATCGCAAAAGACTGAAAGGTAATAAATTATGTTTCAATGCACTATGAATGCATGATCAGCAGAAAGAAAAGTGCAATTTAGAGCAATTAATCTACACAAATTGTGTTGTTGACCAAAACTTTGAATGTAATCAATTCACAGTCCTTATTAATTCATACCTGTAGCCACAGGACAGAAGTCACAAGTACAAAACTAAAGAAAACACGGTCAATAGACAACAAAATCAAGAAAATGCATGATTCTACATAGTTGCTCGCAATTTTAATGTCCATCAATGTTCTCTTGAGGACGATGTATGTATTCTTTTGTTACCCTTTATTACTGTCCGCTTGCTGCTGCAACAATGCGAATTTCCCCATTGTGAGACAAATGAAGGAGAATAGAATAGAATAGAATAGAATAGAATAGAATAGAATAGAATAGAATAGAATAGAATAGAATAGAATAGAATAGAATAGAACAGAAATACTTTATTCATCCCAGAGGAAAATTCTTGAGAAATTATCTTAACTTATCAAATTTTAAAATGCAAATTCAAACACAAATATCACATACTTCAGTGTTTATTTATCTCAAATCATATTATGAATGACTCAATACAATTATCACATATCTAACTAATATTGTGAAGCAATTTTTAAAACTACTTTATGCTACTTAGGCTCAAAAGAAGGGTCAATCAAGCAACCACTGTAATTATAACAAAGCACACTTTTTTATAAACATTTACAGTAAAGATTGATTCACAGTTCATGTCTTTCAGGCTTCATTTTCACGTTTCAAGAAACAAGTGACATCATTTTTTCATTTTTGTTTCAGAAAGGTTTTGTATTTACACATTCTATCACGCATCTGGTTTGATAATATTGGATCATGCTATTGCTTCGGCCACATATCAAACAACATCTCAGCTTCATAATAAATAGACTTGTATTACCATGACATTGAGGCCCAGCTGGGTGGGACCCTGAGCGATGATGTACTCCAAGCCGTCGGAGAACACGTTGCTGGGACGCCGGTATTTGAACACTGTTCCCGCCACGTGGAAGTTCTGAGGGTTGTCGAACACGGTGTTTCCATTGAAGAAGAAATGTCCTGCCTCATCCGACAGAGCTGAAGAGGAGCGACGGCGTCCAGGGACAGATGGAGAACAGTGACTTTCGTAATCGAGGTAGCCTATTTATTAATCGAGGTAGTCTATTAGCCAGGGGCTAATAGACAAAGGCATGTTTACTGGAGGAGTGCTTAAATAATCCTGAACTAATTAAGTCCTCCTCACTGCAACATCAAATATTAGAGATGCAGCAATATCAGTATGCGGTATCAGGTCCAATATTACTCAGCGTACTAGTGCTCCAGATAGAACCTGGCAAGTATTTAATGGGTACTATAGGCAAGAAATTAATGGTTAGTACTTGTATTAAAGTAGGCCTATAAAAAAGTGGTATCATTCCTATAAATGTGTCACACGGCAACAATCAGCATTACTCAGTAAATAGCAGCTTTTCAATTTATTTTAGTTAAAAAATTTACACTATTTCAGGTGAACTTAATCGACAACCTGTCGCAGCAATACAAGATCACAGTTAGTTTGCTGTATCTGTGAAAGTTCGATAATTAAAGAAGGCGACTGTAAACCTAATAATCACTAATTTCTTGTAACTTTGCAAGCTTGACAGTTTCCTTTGTTTTGTTTTGCTCTGAACTGTTTAAATGACTAGGTTTATGTCAAGTGTATTGACCTTAAAGAAGTTGTAGGTTCTCACCCAGGATGTTCTCAGTCTTGCGTCTCTCGACGATCTGAATGTCCGAAGATCCAGCGGGAATGTTGGTGATGAGCACGTAACCTGAAGACAAAACAAACATCCACTTTAAACTCTGGTGATCAAAATGTGATGGAAGACATTCATCAGTTTCTTCAGTCTTTTATTAGAGGATTCTTAGATTAACTTTATTTTTGAGCTCTTGCTGTCTTAACCATGCAGTGAATTCTCCCACGTAAACTCTTGATGACTATTTTACATGAATTATTTTGAATTCATTTTAGTTTAGGGAACAGAAACAGCTCAGTTTGATCTAAACTTGGCCAGAAAAGTGAAAATAAAGCACATCAACTTAAATTCAAATACCAAAATCTCCTGAATATATCTTTAAAATGCTCATATTGAATGGGATTTCCTAAACTCTGTCTGGAACAGCCTGAAATTTTTTGTTGAAATTTTGTTCAACCAGCATTCTCAAATCTTTGTTTCTGCACCTTCCCAAAGATTATGGGAGATATGTCAGGATACAGGAAGTAACTCGGTGAGAGGGCGTTTATTGGTGCACGGCTGACGCCCCACATGCACATCTGTCTACGTGCGTGTTTGAGTGTGTGTTACCTAACTGTGTGAGTGCCTTCCTGTACGATCCAGAGATGCGCTGGCATGACGTCCCGTTGCCTCCGCACACGCCACATCTGTCCACTGTCTTGCTGCTGTACAGCTGCCCGTCGCAACCTACAGGCTGGAGCGGAAAATGGGCTGTTGATTCAATCAATTTTAAACCTTTATATACTATCTGGATGAAAACTGACCCGTTTTGATAGTTGAAAGTGGTTTAAAAAAAAAAAAAAAAAACATAAATGTAAAATGTTTTTACTCCTAAAATCCAATTCTTTTTCACAAACTGTCCCAAAATATATAAACATTCATATTAAATCAATCAGTGTGGTAAAAATCAAGAATGTTAGTTAGTACGCAAAGGTAAAAAAAAAAAGATTTTTAAAAAAGAATGTCATATTGACTATTATCAAGAAATAATCCCACGAAAATGAAGAGGCTTCTGTTCCTGGTGGGATTACCTGACAGACGCCTTCGATACAGACGCCTCGGTACTTGGTGTCGCGGCAGAAGGTGCCGTCGTGGGCGGGAACCAGCAGCTGCCGCTCACCGCTGACCGTGGTGCACTGCAGGTCACACGGCTTATTGGAGATGCTGATGTAATCAGCTACACGAAGAATTTAGCAAGACATCAATCTCATTTGTTTCGCAGTGGAAGTCGGTATACATTTTGAGATCATTGACGAGGCTGTGTAACCTGGATAAAGTGGAATCCACTGGTAGTATCTCCTTCCAAAGGCTTTGGCGTTGAACTGGGAACACTGGTGCTGCTTGAAGCTAACACTGGAGCTGGGGCAGGACTGGAAAACACAAAAACACCACACAACCAGATGCATTGCAATCACACTGACAGACTGATTTACTCTAAGAACAGGCGAAGGCCATACCTGATTGGCACAGAGCTGGTACTGTTTGGGGGAGCCGACACAATACGAGCTGTTCACATTCTGGGTGGTGGAAAGCCTGAAAGAGAGACGACAGAGCCCAGCGTCATGATTTACAGGACTGATCTGTAAAGTCGATCTAAACTGGACTCATAAGTAACACAGCGCAGGAGTTATAATCCTGTAAATCACAATATACTACGATATTTTAGGATACTAAGGTAATGCAAGGAAAAGGCATCCAGACATACTGTCCTGGAATTAGAACAGCCATCAACATTTATGGAGCTCAAAGCAAACATGCTGCCTTTACATCATTTGGTCACTAGATGGCGGTGTTTTCATTAATTCACAGTCATGTCTTCCAGAGAACAAACACATACACCGAAAGTCAAAAGCTGCTCACCTGTGTTAGCATAGCATGAGTAAAAATAACTAAATTGATAAATTCTCCTCTTTCCAATGTAGCACAACTTTGTTAACGTGTCTCACATAAGGTCACGTTTGCACAAAAACAGTTCATTTTCATTTGCCATTTTCACTTAAAATCTCAGGATGGTAACCGCGGCGCCCACTGAACTGACTTTACATTAGAGCTGCATGATATTAGTTCAACATCCTCTTGGGGAGTACCGCGATAACAACATGATTGCAACAAATACAAGCACTTGTGTAGACGACGGTAATGGCGTTTGTGCTTCGAGATGTATTCTTCCAAATTACAGTGCTCCTTTATTTTCTTTTAATTAGCTGTGACTGGGCTGTTTTCCTTTTCATTACATGTGCCCACTGGAGGTATTTCAGAAACATGAAGCAGTATGTTTTGATGGTTTTTCTTTGATTTTTGTGCTTCTGAGTTCTGCCGTTTGGCCTCCAGATATGGAATAATACTGCAGTAATGAAGTGAAACACAATGATTTATTTTGACAGCAGCTGGATTCATGGTGTCTTTCATGTGGAAACGTCCGGTCCAGATTGGTCTTCTCGGGGTTCCTTCCATGAATTTTGCTCCATTTTTGACATATTGATATTGATTATCTTGTACAACCCTGCAAAGGCTTCATAAACTTGTACCTGACGGGATCAGCCTGTGTGCAGATACTTTTAATAGTGCAATAATAAAGTATACCTTCTTTCTTTCTTCTTGCTGAATGCTGCTCATTCTGCACAAAACTCCATGAGAAACAGCTCAGTACTCATTACATGGATGACACCCATGTGAGTTAACTTAGTGGAGCTCAAACCTGACAGGAAGTACACACTGAATTGGAAGTGACAACCGTAACTACCTATTATAGTAAGAAAATATGAATAAGAAGTCTATCCAGGTACACTGTGGTGCTTTCAGGAGAGAACTGAATGAAATGAACCCAACATGGAGCCATTGTACAATCTGTTCAGAAGACAAGCTTGAAAGAAGTAGAAACTGGATGGAGTCAACATTTTTACCTCGATGAGAATCTGAACTAAATCTGACTAAATCTTTTCATTAGTTCTTGGTGGAATAATTGCATTTTTCTTTGAGTGAGTGCATGAAAATAATTAATCATAGTACATAAAATCCTGTTTTGCACATGTTGATATCACCATAAATTTGCAGTATATTGTGCAGCCCTGGATAGTATATTTCTTTTCCTCCATCTCCATCAAAGCCTTACGGAATTATCTGCCTCATGAGCTGATAATCGTCCGACTGTATTTACTGAAAATCACAACAAGAAGCTACAAGAGGCTCAAAAGAAGGTGATAAAAAATCAGCATGTGTTAAAGTATAATGAGTTTAGAATTGAAATGAGACATTAATCGTAATGAGACCATTAGCTTCAGTCAGCCCGAAGCTCTTTGAGTGTGTGTGTGTGTGTGTGTGTGTGTGTGTGTGTGTGTGTGTGTGTGTGTGTGTGTGAGAG
>OMNM01021462.1:13860-34547 GCA_900302745.1 Parablennius parvicornis | reverse complement strand
CCCCCTCCTTTTCTTCTTCTTGTGAGCCGTGTCATTAAGATACAGGAAATGTCTCGTGGTGAAATGTCAGAATCTTTATAACAGTTCTTTTTCCTGTGTAATTATATCTACACGGCCTCGCTGTTCAGTTTTCCTCACAGACATATACTAAGTGAGGGCAAACTGCTTCTCTGATGAGCGGATAATAGAAGCCCTGCAGCCCATCGTGCAGTTTCGCTGTTGACTTGTGGCTCATATTGCAGAGTGAGATAAATATGCATCACTTACGATATAGAGGTTCCTGGCATGGTCTTTGAATTGGGGATGGCACGATATCATCGGTGTCAAACATGGATGGTCGTACGTTGACTCGTATAGATTCTAAACAAGATATAGATATAGATTTTGAAAACATAGAGGTGTTCATTTTCATAAAGAAAAATCTGCCTCTCTGTCTGTAGGATGTAGGATTATAATTTTTGTCCCTTGAACGTGGAGGAATTCTGAACTTTTGTTTATTTTTTTTGACACATCAACTTGACTCATTTGTTAAACCTCAGTAAAATGTGTTCAATTGTCTGTGTTTAGTTTTGAGTTTAAATTGATATGTTTAAACATTGTATAACCACATGGGCTCCTGTTCTCGAAGAAAAAAAAAATGCTTTTATCAAGGTAATACAAGAGTGTGTAAATCACTTGCAGCCCACGAGTTCAGATTATGACTTTTTTAATTTTCTGTGAAGCTGTAAAGTGCACTTTCATTATTCCTGTATAGAAACATTACGACGCACCTCATGCCTTAGCTATTGTCAAAAAGTTCTTATTATTATTAGTATTGAAGAAAGTGTTTATAGATTTGTCTTTACAAATATTATAAAGAATACATGTGGTTTTCATGTAAGTTACATTAGTTTTCTTATTTTGGCACAAAAAACCAGTAATCCCATCACAAAGCATCATCATTTTATTGTGACTTAATGTTGTCATTATTAAGTGGCATCAGAAGCAAGAGTGGATTATATCTGTATCGGCAACATTTTGTTTTGAAAATATTGTAATTTTGGATATTGACACAAATCCAATATGGTGCATCCCAACTTTGAATGTCGCCACCAATTTTTATCATATTCAACATTTTTCCGTCAAGGCCATATATCTGCATCCACTGGAAGATTCCTCCAACATTGACTGCCTATTGGAGTCGTCATTAGTGATATTTGGTCCCATGTCTGAGTATTTCTTCTAATGATAGCTTGTGGGGATGAGCTTTACAGTCTATTTTCAAGCTTTTATCTTTTGAAGTCACTTCAAAGAGTCGTTACTTTAGTTCTTTGGTGTGTTTTTTGCTCCCTCACTTCGAAAGCACTTCATCTGTTTAAATATACAAAAGTCAGGAATGCCACTGTGACTCTGTCACATTTCATATAGAGGCAGAGTCATGGGGTGTCTTATCACTATCGCCAACACAGGTCAGGACTGAAGAACAGACACAGCACAAAGGGAACTATTCAATCTTGTTTTGATGAGAAACATTATTTCAAAGTATAAAATGTGTGTCGTTGACATTGAAATTTAAAAGATGAGACGTGAGGCACTGACAAGAGGCACTAAGGAGGATGATACAGTGTTTTCAAAATCATGAATCTCTCTCGGCACTTGCAGTCATCCTCCAGAGGTGGAACACTTCAACTCGAAGGCAATGAATCCTGCTCCACTGCTCACATTGTGTCTTCGTCCAAACAGAGGAGGCGTCCAAGCTCCCGGGCTTCATTCAGAACCACTGATGTGGATGATCAGTTTATTTTTATTACGTCTTTCATTTCTGACACTCCTGATTCTGAATACGGACGGCTCTTCATTGTGCTGTTGATTCATATTCACAGTACCTGCTGACACCATTTGCTGTCTGAGGCACAAACTAAAGCTCGTACATAAACTAAAGTGTTCCTGGTAAATTTCTCCAGATCTAATGGATTGACTCCTCTGATATATTATGACTGTTATTGCTGATTGTTGTGTCATGGGTTTGATTTTCTGCACATTTTTAATGGATGGTGGAATTATAGTGGAACGAGCAGCGTCATTATCAAATCATTGTCCAAAGCGGAATCAAATCCCAGATCTAGATTCATGTTTGGTCCATATGGAAGTTGAACCGAATCTAGAAGGATCTAGAGCCCACTCCAGTTGACTCAAGTACCAGAGCTGTATCTAGATCCCAATCTTTAGCTCTCCAGATCAGGATCAGTGGGAATCTTGAAATGAATCTAGATCCTGTTCCGAAACAGACTCTAGAACCGGACCTACCTTAGCACCACAGAACTGGTGCTAAGTCTGGCCTTAGCACCTGATTCTTTTTGGTGGAAAAGCTCTCACACAGTCTCTGTACTGATTTATTGAAGTGTGACAGAATCTGGTCTGTCTTCTCACATAGTTCTCACATAGTTCACTCAATGACCTCGAGCCAATAAAGAAGACTCAGGCAGATAGTTTGTTTCACTTCTGCTTCACAAACAGTGTTTTCAATCTACTGTTATCTCTCCATTGGCCATGAAGAAGTAAACAGATTACTAGCATGACCTCGGACTCTCAAAAGCCTTTGAAGTAAATGAGTAGCAAGTGTTGCCGTGAACCTGAAGGAGCCGTGGCATGTATCGATTAATTCACAGAAAAAAGAGGTCACACCTTTGTCCTGCTCCATTGCACTTGTCACTCCAGTCCGGGGTCCGGGACCGGTCCCCTTTGACTGCCGTCCTGTTGTTCTTGAATTCAGTTGAACTCCTGCAATACATCAGGTCGTGTGCCTTCAGTGGAATTTGTCTTTTGAGGCAGGTTGGAATAAAAAAACTCTGTTTCCTTTGTTTCATATTGTGATCTAGCTTTGTGTGCACTCCCTCTCTGCCTCTGCAATGAGGTCAGAAACACTCTTTTGGAGCTGCTTTTATCCCCGAGAGCTTTTTCTTTTTGAACAGTGACATGTCGAAAGGCTGAATAAACTGCCAATATTTGACAAAAAGCTGCACTTAGGCCTTTGTCTTGATAAGGAAATTATAGGATGACAATGAAAACCTTTTAGAAAATATCGAATTTTGATTTTTATTGCACTTGAGCCAAGTTTTTGTTCATGGTCTTATCACAGAAGATTTGAGATTATATTCAATTTTAGCTTTCAATTAAAGAACAATGGCTTTCCTCCTCAATACCAAACTTTTTTTTAACACTCCTATTCAAGATTTATCACTAGAATACTTTTTTTTTTCACCCTCACTTTGAAGAAAATGCATCAAATTGCCATGTTTGAGTTCTTGACCTGAAAAAGTTTGCATGAAATTCTCTTGACGGCAAAATGAGGGCTAATGTCTATCTCGCTCTTTCAAGCCTCCCACACCACATTGAAGAGATTCAAAGGAAGCATCTGCAGATAAGAGCTGCTAATGTGCTGAATGTATTGGAGTGCTACAGCACTGCCTGTGCTGTGGAGGGCTGAGCGGAGAGTCTTAGTGTTTGAAAAACGTCAAATGCAGCAAAGATGCCATCTGAATAACAGGATTAAGGTTTTATTACACACACAAAAAAAAAAAAAAAAAAAAAACAAGACAGAGAAATGTTTGCTTTTTTTCAGTAATATTTATTGATGGGAACTACCTTTGACATGCAAATGTCTGGATGGATTTAAAGTTTGTGGATTATTTTTGGGAGCGACTGAGGAGTGTGCGTCAGAGAGAAATTTAGGGGCTCGGTAATTATCTTGGATGAAGGGATATATTACACCGCCATTGTTTCCCCCTTTTGAAACTAATCAGGCAGATTTACACACACACACTCTGCCGGGTGTCGGGCAGTCGATTATTTAAAAAAAAGAAAAAAAAAGAAACGTCTCATCTGTCTCGCTGCTGATGAGACTGCAGCAATAATGGAGCTGTCTTTATGCAAATACAGACTCAGACTGTAGACGGCAAAGTCACATTTCATCAAGACTGTTACTGTATCATAAACCTGAACGGTTCGTTTCCCAACAGATTTAGACATGAAATATGAAAATCAGAGATAAATGTGACGTGAGTGTAGATGCATGCTGAAAATAAGAAGTTGTTGATTTTCTCCTATGACTCTGGTTTTCGCATAAAAACATGTTTCATAAGTTTAATTGATGAATATAAAAACTTCCTGTCGATGTGATTTTGAGTGCATTTGCATTGTGACGATGCAATAATCATCCAATAGACACTTTATGTTTTCACCTCACTGTTCATACATTTAAGCCGCTACCTGTGTATATATTCATATTTATTTGTTTTTACTTTTGTGAGTTTCTGTTTCCACTGTGACTGTTATGCTGGAACTGTCAGAGAGGGCCAACAGAATTTCATTGTATTTTACATACAGTACATTACAAATAAAGGCATCTACATCTTAATGGACTTGTAAAGTGACCGGTGTTTGTCCTGCCTTCCCCCATATTCTAGATAAACGTACTCTAGACCAGAGTCTTCATTTTAGTTCAGGGGCCATATATACAGTCAATGAGATATTCTGCTGAAAAATGTAGTGACATGTCCAAATAAAACTTCTCCTACAGCTGTTGCACTGAGGGTGTTTTTACAAACTCACCCTGACAGCATGGCTTTTAGGCTAATGCTAGTTTGCTAGCTTTCATGGTAGCATCACAGATATCTCAGTTCAGGTCTCGGTGTAGTGCTATGTCATTACTCCTAAGATATCTGTCAAAAAAAAAAAAAAAAACAGTTTTCTTGTAAATATATCCCATCTGCTCTGTGGTTTGGCCGATTTGCGGTCCACACTTCTGTTTGCCTATATAAAGTGGTATAAAAGATGGATGGATGTTGGCTATAGGTTACAAACACGTAATGTGTTCAGGTTGTGCATGTTCTGAAAAAAAAAAAACATTTGAATTGAAATCCAAGTGTCATTCCTCTATCAGTAGCCCAGCAAAGGCGTTGAAACTTTTCATTAGTTTAGCCCAAAATCCATTTCATGGCATATTCCGTACTTGTAAACCCGCTAGAACACACTGCACCCCTGGTGAATCACAATGAAATTCGAAACTGAAGCCCCATAGACTTGAAAAAAAAAAGAGAAAATCAGCAGTAACATTGTGTTGTTAGAGCTGTACAGCTGCATAATGAACGGAGACCCCAAGGTGTACTTGTATCCTTAGCAACTGAAAATCATCCACAACTCGCAGCCCGTCTGAAAAATAAATAGGAACATCGTATCCAGTACTTTGGCTCTTTTTGAAATTTTCAGCCTAACGGAATAAAATTATCAGGAAAAAGAGAGCAGAAAATATTTTATTAACAACTGCTCTTGTCTGAAATCCTGTTAATATTTTACCGGTATGTTTTCTTGAAGTTTGGGGAATTTTACTCTGAGCTATCCAAATAAATGAATATATGATTGGGACAACGAATAAAACTAAACACATCAATCTTGAGCTGTGTACGAATGAAACCAGGGTGCGGGAAGGATTTTTTTTTGTTTTGGTTGTCGGTCACTGTGAGAACTGATTTATTAAATCTGTGTCTGCATATTTATAGAAGCAAAAATCAGATCAACGAGTCGTAATAAGCCCCGTTTCCACTGCACAAAATGTGCCGGTTTGGTACAGTTTGGGTTTTTGTGCGTTTACACTGCAAAAGCTGTGCATGGTACCAAAATAATCATACCAAAGGGTTACGCTTTTTTCGTCACCCTTCAGTTGGGGTACCCAGCACAACACAACTGGTCTGATTTTGAGGAGCTGTGTGCTGATTGGTTAATAATTTCAACATGGATGACATAGTTCTGGTTTGTGTGACTTCAAACCGCTTCAGTCCCAAATCATCCCACCGCCTCGTTTGCTGTGTAACTATTCTATCCTATCATCATAATCATACAATGAACCTATATAGTTATTGGCACACTATATCAATACAATTGAGTTTGAATGAACTAAAAAGAAAAGGCACAAATCTTATGTAAATCATCCAAACCATTCAGAACTAAAACAAACCAGAGCTATCCTGTTTATTTAATCTGACTGTGACCTAATGTTGTCCAGTTTAGTCATTTGAGTTTGCATTTGGTATAAAAGGTAGTGAAAACGTGTCGTAGTCTGCAGTATTGTGTATTTTTTTTTTGTCTGTTTTTCTGGATGTGCATCTTGGCTTTTAGGTCTATTTTATCTGCCCTGTGCTGTGAAAAATACCATGTAAGATAATAGATCTTTGCCAACCGGAGGGGACAAAATAATAAAGTAAAGATTTCGTGGATGCCCCCCGAGCACACGTTTGGAAGGATTTTTATTCACCGCCCTTCAAGGTGTTGGGGGACAGAGAGAGAATTTAAGACATCCTATCTCCGGGTCATTCAGCTGTCACCGCAGTCCGCTTAACACACTAAATCTGAGGTTTTCACAACTTTTTTGTCCTCACCAATCCTAACATCAGGCAGACAAATATATAGACATTCAATTTGTCAGTTATCAGGTAAGTATGTAGAGCTCTCGAACGTATTCTACATGTTTTAAAAGCATAATTTGCTGCTTATAACTTCTTAAGATGTCAGACTGAACTGACATTGCGAAAGATCAGGAAACTGGAACTCAATCAAACTTTCCTTTCATTCTCCTCTCATACGTGACTTTGGTATAAAGCTCACCGAAACTAAAGTCACAAATATAAGTAAGCATACCCTTGCTGTATATCAGTGCTGTATATTAGTAACAGAGTGCGGACATTGACTGTGTTGTGTGTGTGTGTGCGTGTGTGTGTGTAGGCCGCAGGGCGCTCGCATGATGTCCAAACCGTTGGGTGAGCAGCTTTCCAGCACCACTGTCAGCGAAGCGTCCACTGCCATCACCTCCTCCACTGTGGACACCACTTCTGCCTCCAAGGTTGGATTTGTTTCTATTTCTCACTTACGTCCTCAAATTAATTCCAGTGGTCATGTGCTTTATAGTTTTGTTCACTGAACCTCGCCGTTCTCTGTAGCGTCTCCCCTGTGATGTCATGAGTAAATAAACCTTTGTTTATTTGACATTCATCATTTTAAATTAACATTTTTTTTTTTTTGTGATCTGTCTTGTCTTTCCCTCATTCTGGCCTCCTGAGTGTTTTTTTTTAACATAAGCATGTTTGACATTGACTCTTTTGCATGGATGAAATAAGTGATGTTGAAAGGTTAAAACGCTAAAAGAACCAGAGTAATACTCCAGTTCCAAGAAGACCTCGGTCAGTCTCTTTGATCTAAATCTGCCAGGTGTGCATTTAATTTTTTCCAAAAGCTGCCTAAACGGGGTGATATCCTGCCCGAGGCTAGCAAACACACCCGCCTTTAAAAGTCTCCCAACGCTGTTAACTTGTGTTTATTTCTTTGTTCTACTCATAGTTCATCTTAAATTTGAAAACGTTTTATCTTCTTGCACTGCACAATCTTTTTTTACACTATGGATGCAGTCTGACTTGCAGTGCCTTCAAGAGCCACTAGGGGAGGAAAAAGATAAGCTTGCTTGTGACACACAAAAAAAACTAAACTAGATAAACAGTTAATCCAGGACCTTTTAGGATAAAATTAAAGGAATATGCTGTAATTTGATAAGTTATCCTGGTTAGATAGATCTTTGGTGAAATTTGAAAAATGAAAGTCAAAAAAATTATTATATTTTATTAATCTCCTTGGGGAGACTACATGAAGAAATTCCTTTTTTTCCCCACATTGATCAATCGTTCTTCTCGGTGCAGGCACATTAGGGCGCTGCAGGGAGTTTATGTGGGTCAAGGGTCTTGCTCAGGGACCTTCAGTGGTGATGACACGTCAGCTGTGGGACTCAAACCTGAGAGCTCATGATACCAAATACACGCCTCAGATCTCCAGGCCACCACTGCCCCAAACTAATGGGAGTGACTGCCACGTAACGTAATCACCACATGCACAAACTCTCAATAATCAATTGAGATTATTGAGAGTTTCCTTGTTGCTGGTTCACATGCGTCCTCAGCTCTAAGCAGGTGACCTGCACAGAGCCCTGATTGATTAGGGCTCATTACACTACTAACAGCAATGTGTTTATTACGGTTGCTGCTGTAAGGTATTCTCAACATGTGGCTGTGGATGTGCACATTTCCACATTCAAGACCTCGATGCTGAATTTCTGTGTTACACACCCACATGCATATTCATGTCATGTGATAGGAACCATAAAATAGGGTGTAATTATGCTTGTTGCAGAGCCTTCGCTTCTCTTTCTCTTTGACCTTCAAGCTGTCATTGGCTCAGGCGTTTTACTGCCAAAAGTCTGCTCGAGCAGCTCGGCACATGATGAATTTTAATATGAGGTCCCGCATACAAATCTTCAAGTGGTTTGAGGCAACGTAAAGACGTCCGCGCTGCTCTCCCCCCCGACAACATTTTTCTCTTTCTTTCACCCACTTGCACACCTGCGCACGCACGGCACCACCGTGGCGTGAAATCTCGTCCTCGCCCTATCAACAGGTGTCGCGGGACCAAGATTGAACATGTGTCATGAGGTGCATCAACAGGGATGACAGGGTATCCATCACAACGCTTCGCCGACGCCGCCACGCTGGTTCTCCCCGGCCTGCAGCCCTCCCAGGTGCTCAGGCTCATCACCCCTGCCATCAAACAGCAGGAAAATTGCGCAGAAACCTGACTCTGACAAGAACAGCTCCGAACAAAAGGATCTTGTCTCAGAGGAAGCATGAGTCACTCATTCCCCCTTCCCCAGCCCCATGCATACCACAACACTGTCATGAAATAAATCACATTTTGAATGAGTAACACCCATTCTGCTTCTGACAAAACATCACAGGGAGCATCTGGACACAAATCCTCCTATTTTTCCTCACGGAGCCCTATCATAATTCTCCTATAAGCGCCTGTATTCCGTAAACTGTGGACATTAGCAGCCTACACATCTTCTATGGTATTTATCATCATCAGTTTGAATGTGAAGATACTGTTGGTGGCCCAGTTTCCACTATTGAAATTCTGTACTGTATATGTGAAACATCAACAATGACCGAAGAGATGACACATTTAATCTGCTTGAAACAAACCCTGGTGGAGGTGGAAGTGTGAACCCTGGCATGCACATCTTGGTGCGCTCTGACAAAAAAATCTTGCTACAATTGCAATTGAAATGATGTGTGATTGTGATTGAAGTCTAAATGCAGCACAGCCCACAGAGCTTTGAAGGAGACCTCACACAGGAGGCAACGGACTCCTTGCAGTTGTAATTGAGGTGCATAATAGAAGAGTTTCTGCAGCTGTTTGAGTTTTAGGATTCGTTTAGACAATTATGTTTCAAGTGAAAACAAATTATTTAACAAAACTGAAACATCAGAAACATCGTTTCCATGTTGGGACACTAGTGGGAGCTGTTGTTTGTTAACAATTACAGTACACAGACTTTCATATGGGCAAGTTGGATCGTTACTACAGTAACTCAACTATAAAACTACTAAGTCCCAGGACAGTATGGACTGGGAGTCTTGCCAATCTGGAGGAAAACTTTGTTGATATTGTCCATCTACTCGCTAATGGGCAGATGAACTATTTACTACGGCCGTGGTGCTCATTCGCAGCAGCAGCATCTCAGAAAACGTAAATTTTCTCCAGCTACATGGATACAGAGTCCAAGTATTTTTGAAAAGTTGCATTTTCAGTGACTCCCAGCACTGTTGCCATGTGCCAACAGACACCCAAAATGCAACTAAAGATTTATGTTTTGACTTAAAGACACTATAAACAAAGCCTAAGTAACCCAGAAATATTCTTTGGAGCTGCTCTAAACAGTTGATGAGACTCAGAGTAACAGACTGTCTATTAGTTTTGGAGTGTCGGTGCATCTCAGCTGGTGTGAAAGCACTGCTGTTGTTTAATTACCGAACCCTCTCAGATAAATCGTCCCTGACTTGGGATTTAAAGCCACAGCTTCCAGGCCTCAGAAAGGCCTCTGCAGGCTTTTAGGTCAAATTATATCTTTTCATTCGCATAACAAAAAAGCTGGTTTGACTCGAAGTCACTCACCTACAAGACAGAGTGCCACTGCGCTGCAGGGACCGCGGCTTCGTTTCACAAAATTACCCTCGGACTAAAAATAGACCGCCGCATCGCATCTCACACACAAGCTCAGACTCTCCGACACACACAAGCAGGCAGATGAGCACACATTACATGCAAAGATATACAGATTGTGTGTATTTACAGACAAGGGGACTCTGTAGTGACAGTCGCTCTGTGTCTTTGCATCACGCTTGGCCGGCCAGTTTCCTGCTAATTAGCTGGTGTGTTTGCCTTTTTCCTGCTGCGGATGCCTCCCAGGGCTGCTGACAGTCTGCATAAACCCTCACAGAGCCGTCCCACCGCATATTTGACAATAACAGAGAGGGGAGGTGGCCGGGTTTGATGCGTGGTGCCTCTGCGAGTTTGCACCTAAGTGTGTGCAGGCAGCGCCTCAGGGAGTAGATTTTTGTTCCACGGCTTCAGAATAGAGGGCGGCGTAATGAGATTTCATGAATATGTGCACAGTTTATAAGTGTGAATGCTGTCACATGCAGCGGGACAGACACAAACACTGCAGTGATACAGGGATGTCGTGATCCATTGAAACAGTGACACCAGCACCCATCCTTTTCTAATGTGTGTGTAATGAGCGACAAATTGAGATCAGCGTCTCAGATGTATATTTATACAGTTGGCATGATTCCAGCTCGTTTGCCTGGAACATTATGAATTACTACCAAAGTGTTAAATGCTGCTCAGCCTGTCAGGATGCTTGTTTTCTTTGTGTCATCTGTCAAAGTCGTTCCCCTTTGAATCCCGTCTCCTCCTGTTGTGTACAGTAATTACCCTGAAGGCTCCGATATCAACACAACTTAGTGTGTCAGAATACTGTAATTACTTCCACTAAGATCATTGTTCTACTAAAGTTGCGAATGCTGTGCATCCAAATGAAGTGTTGGTGTGCATTTATGAGATTTGGCAAACAGCAAAACTATTTGTTTCAAGGTAAAACTTCTTCAAAACTGAAATTGTAGATTTAAGTTTGTCTTTCCATATTTGTTTTCAATTATGAAACGTGAGCCTCGGGCTCATGAAAGGGTTTGATCTGCCACCCCCCAAAAAAGACGCTGATGTTCCTTGTTTGACTACTTGGAGTTGCATTGCTTCAGGAAAGGCCGCAAAACACACTGTGCCGTTTTTGGCCATCCCAGACAAAGCATAACAATCACGGGGGAATGGTGGCGAAACTGTTGGTCTTGGCTCTAAACCGATGGTCCTACGCTGCACCATGAGGCCGGTTCAAAGACGACAGTTGAGATAGTCTAGCAACCAAAAACAACACAGTGTCAGATATGTGGGGTGACAGTGACTGACACTGCGACCTGCATCAACTGACTAAACTAGTCCACATCCAAACGGATTCATGTTTTGAAGTCACTTTGGTCGTCCATCTGAACGATCACATGTTTTCTTAGTTATGTTTACATGAAGTGGGTTTTGTTATAGTTATTTTTGGGGAAAATGATAAACCATAACAGTAAGTGTTAATGTTACTAGATGCTAAGAAGTACTTAATTCAAGCTCCTTTGAAAAATTGACTTCCCAAGTTGGCCTCTCTTTCTGAGCCACCACAGTGTCTATATTCTTCTTCTTCTCTTTTTTTGGGGGGAATTCCTCTCCGAACATATATGCAGGGCGAGGACTCCATTCATGTTTATGTTTCGCACGTGATATTCTTCCGCATTCATATATCCTTGCACAATCACGGCGGCTGTGATTCAGCTTGCGTTTTCATTGTGTGTAGGAGCTTTAATTCAATTTAATTCGACTTTATTTATATAGCACCAAATACAACACAGAGCAGAGGAACTGATCCGATGATCGCAGCAATGTTTGGATCCAAAAGATCAGTGATGCACCGGTGGAAGCGAGTCACTCTCTTACTCTTGCCAGCAATGTAGCATTAGAGCTCTATCGTGAAAGAGAGTTTGTGATGTGCATGCTGACGAAATCCTCAGGCGTTGATCTGAAATGAACACTGTGCACTGAGCATTTCAAATAGTTTTTCATTTGAGAATCTTTCAACGCTGAAAGATTTCTACAATCTACTAAAACTAAGATGTGTTGCTGTTTTTAGGTTATGTCGACATTTCGGCTGTCTGTCCCAACTAACATCAACTTGTGCTTTATTGTATTTGAATGAGTTTGACAATGGAGAGGAAGAGAGGCAGATGGGGCTCATCACATTTGATTTTTTTAGTGTGTCGACCCTCAGGCTTTCTTTATCAGGCCAAGGTTCAAGGTCTCTTCAGGGGTGGGCAATTAAATTTCCCAAAGGGCCACAAGAGAAATTAGTACTATCGAGGGCCAAGACATAAGAATTATCTCATGATAAGAAGCTTTTTTTGTTTTGTTGTTGTTGTTTTGTTTTTTTACACAATTATAATGTAATAATGGCAAATGAAAAATGTGACCATTTTAGATGTAATAAAATTAATATCAAGAGTAAATTTCCTTGAGCCTGCACAGTATAATCTTCTGCTGATAATGCATCTATATTCTTGTTTATTAATGTTCAGCTGCAGTTGTTTTCAAGTGTTTGAGAAATAAAGGTGACTTGACCTGACTAGTATTTGACATTTGAATCTGTGCTCAAACCAGTTTTCAATTATCAGTCAAACTTGAACCTTTTGTGTTTTGTTGGCGTTGGAGGTGATTCTCAAGATCAACTTAAAATGAGTAAAGCCACAAGATTCAGCGCTCTTCAGACTATGTTTGGGGCCGGTTGTTTGTCCAAGGCAGAGCATTCAGCTCACAGATTTAGACACAAGCACTGACAGTGAAATATTCAGCGAGTTACTGCCTCGCGCTCTTTGATGGTCACCGTTCAGGTCCAGTAGCCAGTGTTTCCCAGCAGGTGCGTGTCTAGTTGCCCCCAAGCACTGACCTCAAGGTCGCCGGCCCCCTGCCACCCCACTTCAAACATGCTTTGTCGACAAGCCAGACAAACCTCATAGCAACCTGTGGCTATCAGCACCTCGGAGAGCCAGTGGAAAATTGTTCTCAAATATAATGGCTGTAATTATGTAACAACTGGGGCAGAAAAAGAGAAGTGCCCGCGAGGAGATAATCGGTGGAGGTGAAGGTCCGTTCAGTGGTGTTGTAAGTAAGATTGAATGGTCTGATGAAGCACAGACAGCCTATTTCCAAATATAGGCTACCGTAGCACAAAGGACAGGCCTCACATTTTGTCACAGCCGATGTAACCACAGTTTTCTCAGATTCTATTTCTCTCTCAAAAAGGTAAAAGGTAACCTTCAGAGCTTTCACACAGGTAAAAACCTATCATAGCCTTGCCTTGCCCCTGGGTTACTCAACTAATTATTGATTAATATAGAATCATTAGAGCTGATAGAGTAGCTACAAGGCCCACTTTTGGCAATCATATTCATATGTGTAATTCATCTCCCTAAAGAGGGATGATAATTTTAGGATTATTGACAATTTAGTGTTAATGATTCAGTTCCCAGCCTGCTTCAGATGGTCGCAGCACAAAAGGGAAATAACGCCATCTTCAAATTATACAAAATTAAATCGAAATAAGTAGCAAATTGAATATATACTAAAAAATAGTCATGCTGGAATCATTTAGTTCAGTGATAGAAGCCACAAATGGAATATGTGAGAGTATTATGAAGAGCAGAATATACAACTTAGACCACAATTAGAAAATGTGGTCAAACTGGCTGCAGAACTTTAACTAAATGACTATTGAGTGCTGTGAGGAAAACCCATGTTCCACCTTCTAACCAGAACTTGTCAGGATGAGAGCTTTGTTTGTTTGTTTGTCTTGCAGGGTTCCCGGTCCAGTGGAAGGGTGCACAGCTTCGGCAAGCGGGAGCAGTCCATCAAGAGAAATCCCAACGTCCCCGTGGTGATCCGAGGATGGCTGTACAAACAGGTCCGCACACTCACACTGCCTGCAACAACATGGATCAGCTATTCACTTCTGTACAAGACTGCCACCACAACTAAGTCTAATGTGTAGGGATGCACCACTTTTTAAGGGATGGGTATGAACTATCTTTCTCCTCCTCTTGATATTTTGGCAGAACATAATTCACAGTCTGTCTTTCTTTTATCTCATTAATATTAATGAATCTCCCAACTGCTGACATCATTCACGCACTCTTGCTTACCTGTCACAAAGTACTTGCCAAGATACTTTGGCAAGTACTTGGGGAGCTTTGTCCGAGTACAAATACGCCGATACTGGTATCAATGCATCCAGTAATGCTCCCTCTGAATGAAAACTGCTCCTTTACAATTCATTTTAATTTGTGGATCATTTAATACAAACAGCCTCGGGCAGAACCCCAAACTAATCACTCAAATGTTTTTAAAGCAGTCACGAGCATTTAGCTATTTGAGTCAGTTCCGAGGTGTGGTGCTTCCAGCAGTCGGACCTGTCCCTCGCCTTCAGGTTAATCAACCTGGTCGGAATCTGGGTGTGTGCACTGCTGAGGTGTGGAACGCAACACTGATATACAAGTGAGACCTTTCTGCTGGCAGAGTTATATCAAGGCTGTTTGAAGCAGTACATGCGCATTTATACATACAGTATGTAGATACCTATCTTAAGTTGCTCCGTACATATGCTGTTTCAACTGGAACGTCATGAGGTGCACTTGTACATTAGTCACATTACAGAATGTCCAAAAACGTCTGTGTGATAACTCCTAACACAACGTGAAAAAAAATATCTGTGATATTCTCTAATCTTACATTTTACGTCAACCTTCCCCTCACCTCAACCTGCTATTCCCATAAAAGTCCTGATGTCTCAGACATACTGCAGCTCCTGTACATCGTTCATTGTTCTCTTTTTTATGTGTCTTGGACACTATTGTTGTGATTATACAGCAGTTTTAAATCTATGATGTTTAAAATCCTGATACAGCTGTGCTCATGTTTGTTGATCCATTGTTAGAAACTGGTTTCGAAACATAACTTGTCTAAAAACTGTAGTTACTTAAAAACAATGAGAATATTACTCTTATTATGTCACTGGATTGGTGAAGATGCAGGCACTACAAGCCCACTGATTTCATGATTTGTAGCTCCTTTAACATTTCCTTCGGCGACCTCCTTTGATCATCTGCTGATTTATTTACTTAGGCAATAAAAAAGCACCGGCTGTTAATCACAGACGCACGTGTTGTTTATGTGTAGTTGCACTTAAAATATCCTCGGTTGGCACCGTCCATTCGGAAGGCCTCTGTGCAAGATGAACAGCGAGTGACAATTCCGCAATGCAATTACACTTTAATGGCCACACAAAGAGGCATACCCACACAGAACGCACACAGAAGTGTGCTTACAGGCTGCAATTACATCCTAATTAGAAAGGATCTTTTGAAATGATGCAGGCCGCTTGAATGTACATAGGTTTGAACAGAAAGTGTAAAAGAAAAAAACAATTATGCGAAGTAGTTAATCTCAAGTGCCATTTGTCCCTTTCATCTGCTCACATGAGGCGTTTCATCGACGTAAGCTCGTACATCTTCAGCCGAGGAGGAGTGTGCATGGCTCTCAGTTTGAGGTGGTTTCATCTCTTCTGTATCTCCTCTCCTCCTTCAATGGCCCCATTTTCAGCCAGCAAGCATGAGAAGACAGAACGGACAGTGAAGCAGCCGTGGCAGGCGGAGCAAGTCAGCCAACGAGGACAAATGATCGCCCCCGTCCTCGCTCTCTTTCCTGTTCACCCTCTGTATCCGCTCACGTCCACCTCAGTTTCCCTCTCATTTCCCCCTTTCCAACACCTCGGCCTCTTCCTTCATCTTCCTCATTACCTTCCTCTCTCTTTCTATTTAAGTTTGCTCTCTCGTCCTTCTCGTTATCTCCCCCAGTTTGTGCTACTTTCCGTCTCATTTTTCATTTATACTTACACACACCTCTTTCTCCCTGCAGGACAGCTCTGGGATGCGTCTCTGGAAGAGGAAATGGTTCGTCTTGGCTGATTTCTGTCTGTTCTACTACAAAGGTCAGTATTTGTATAATGTACATGGTGTGATATAGATTTGGAGCTTCTGCGTAAACTCCCACTTAAGTGTTTTCTTGTCTCATTTTCATATTCGAACCGACTGGAAGGAAAATAACAATCGATACAGACAACTAGAAAGTTTCAGATGAAATTGTTGTGTTGCCTTTCATTTTGTCATTTTCAGCAAATTTTCTGTCCCACTTTGGCAAATTTTTAGTTTTTTTGTGATTTTTGTGGAAACGGTTTGCTAAATTGTTAACAAAAGTCAGAACACACTATTCCCAAATGTTTTTTTTTTTTTTTGTGCTCCCAACCATGCAGGACTAGTTATGTGCTGAATAGCTAAAAGAAGAAGTAAAAAATCTAAATCAAACTGACTCCTGGGATAGTAATCTTTTCGCCTTGCTTCTTAAAGAGACAGGCTGGTCGCCCGGGGTGCGATGTCCGGGCCCGATGGCCTCGGATCCCGGTGCATCGCTGCACACCCTAACAGAACCCTAACGAAGGCCCAGTAGACACCCAGTAGACACCCAGTAGACAAACCTCACAGACACACACACAAAGACACACACACACATCTCCACTAAACACCAATGAGATGTGCTGGCGATGTCTGTTGTTTTTGTTGTTCATCTATTCAACTGTCAAATCATGTACTGTTGTATCCGTCACTGCCTCGACGTTTTGTGCGCATGCTTGAAAATCATGTTGAGATCATGTTTTATATTCTGTTAATATTTTATATAATATAACTATATCAATGTTAACATTTAAGATAGAGCTGCTCAGTTTAATTGATCTAACAATGGTTGGTGTTTAGATTAGTATGTTGACTGTAAATCATATATTTAGAAGTGGCAAGGGTACTGTCTGTTATTGTCTGTTATTGTCTGTAAAAAAAAGAGAGACAGGCACAAGGATCATGAGAACTCAGTATTTTTTGATAGACTATGTTATATTCCTTGAGGTGTCTCACAATATAATTTTGACAATCTTGTTCATCTGTTGCCCCGAATATTTATACAAATGTTTCTTCGCACTGCCCGTCAAAAGCTATTGATTTGATCACTTTTTTTCTTTTTTTAAAGGAAATTCCTGAATTTTCAGTAGGTCAACAGTCATGATCTTAATGTGTTCACATGAATTAAATACATTTCGAACTCTTTGAGGGAATACAGATATATTCCATTCAACCAGTTATACCTTGCAAATAATGAGCACCGTGAGGTAACTACAAGACATCGTGCTTGTGTAACGATAATGTCTCTGCTTAGCAACAGCCATACCAAAGACGATCAGTATTCAAGCCCACCGTCCATCCTGCCCCTCAGCGATGACAGGTCACTGAAACGCCGAAAGACAACTTGTTCATATGTGGCACTGAAAGATGAATCGTTTTATTCCAAAGGTTGTTACATCTCCAAACATCCACCTTCAAAACCTTTCACATTTATCTCTCATTTAAGCTCCTTGTGCAAACACGGATACATTTGATTCGAACTGTGTAAATGTAACTTGCCTTTAGATTTCCATGTTTCGGTGTGAGCATTTGGCAATCCACCAGAGGCCGCCACTCTGAGTAAACGGCTAATTACCCGTAATGTTTTTGAAAGAGAGAGAATAATAAAATCAGATGACTTTGTGCATCCCTCTATGCATACCTATGTCGACTATAAATGTGCGTTTAAGGTTCAGGGAATCTGAAAACACTTGCTTGTTGACTTTGTAGGTACCTTTTTCTCTTTCCAGACCTCCACTCGTCACTAAACTGGCTTCACAGAGATTATCATCTTCAAATAAAGCAGTTAAATCCGTAAAATAACCTGAAATAAAATAGTTACGCTCATTTTATTAAAAAACATGAGAAGACGAATTTCTAAATTTGTGCATAAAAACCGGCAGCGCTCATAAGAAAACTGTTATTTATTATGCGAACATAGGCCCAGCCGTGCGACGCAACAGCCATTGCCTAATTACATTTAAACCGACCAAACAGTCATCTGAAAACACTTTGCCGTGTTTGCTATGTGAGCATCACTTATTTTCATTTTTAGAGAGTCAGGCAGCTGTTGAGACAACCCCGTGACTGCTGTTGGTTGGGAACGAGGTTTGAGGCTTATTTATACCACTGGCCTTTTCTCATAATGACATTAAATAAGTCGTAACCCTACCGAACTAATTAAAGCCCATGGATGCAAAGTTGGGCTTTAACAGGCAACGCAGCACCCAAACCTGCAGACTAGTGGAAAAATCCTTCGTCATCGCCCATTTAAACTAAAGAGGCGTTGAAATGAGGCTGCAAATGTCAGATTCCTGCCTCTTTACATATTTCTAAGTGCAGCTGGACTTGTAGGTGACTTTCGGGAGCGTGTTTGCGCTTGTCAGCCTGTGGCTGTTTGAGCAAAGCCTCAACACAATGATTCAGTATCAGATGAATAACACAGTGTTTGACCCAATCAGTGCAAACATATCTCTCCTGTGGCTCCTTCGTCGGCCTTCTCCGCACCGTTCTGCGTGGGTTCACTGGAGGGGTCGCTGTCATCCATGGCAGCAGAAGATAGGGCCTGCGCCTCGTCAGCACAGGGCAACTTCTCTTGAGAGCCCTCAGGTTCTAAGAAGCCCAAAAAAATTAAGTAATAATAATGCATTGGTTGATTGGAAGATGGATAAAGCCTTGACAAAAAACACTACATAGTAAAGGGGGGGAGTGGCGGCACCAGCTCCTTTCTGATCCAAGGGCTTCTGGCCCTCCAGGAATTGAGATTTTTCACTCTCGTGACTAAGTGATGTCATAAATTGGTGTGCTGCCATTTTGGACGTCCATGGTAGCAGTTTATACGATGAATCACAAGTAAACACTGTCATAAAACAGCAGTTAGCAAGAGTGATAAATGGGTTTTTAAGTGTGTTAAATATGTCAGCCTGCCACACAGTGACGCTGTCCACAGCCGAGAGTCGTCTGGAGTGAGAAAGTAAGCGGAGATATGTCAGTTTATCCATATACTTGAGCTTCACTGGTGTGCCTGAGTGAGCAAGTGTATGTGTTGGAGGAGGTGAAGGAGCTGGCGATTATAGCAGGTAGAGCACAAATACAGAGACCCGCACATGTATACAGTTAATCTCAAATAAATGCTACAGGTGCTGAGCACGAATGTCAAGCTTCCCGGCTACTGTGAAGCGAGGGAGTTACCCCCCGAAACTGAGTACAGCTTCTGCCCCGGAGAAGAACTTAGTTAGAGACTAACTTCTGTTGTTGAGGCATAAAAACTGTCTGATATGAAATGGACACTGCAGAGTCTGGAGTACCGGGACGTCCCCATGCAGCCTTCCCTCCTCACAGCTGCAATCCATCTCTCCCTGGATCACCATTGAAACAATGAAATGAGAGGTATGAACAGGTTTCCTGGCTGTTCCTGCAGCCTGCAGCTACACAAAAGATGCCCATATTCTCTGATATCTGATCAATTTATGCCTAAGGTGTGACTGTTTAGCGTGTTGTTCACAGTTAGGGGACCTCCATAATGGTGGGCCCATTAGTCCCGCTGGACCTCTGACATCACGTGCAAAACCTCTTTTGTGTTTTCTCCGGTCATCCGGCCGCCACTACAATATAATTTAATCAGCACATACATGAGGGAGTTTGTCTGTTTCAGCGAGGAGAAGAAGTGAAGCACCTTCATCACTCCAGACAAGCCCGCAATATTTTAATATCTCATCTGCGCTCACTCAGCCCGGTGGAGCAGTAAACGCCAGGAGGTCCAACAGTCACAAATAATCCACAAATCCACTCTTGTTGAGTTATTTTTATCTTCCTTTCAAAGTGGTTAAAAGTCCTTGGCCAGTAATCGATGTGTGTTAAAATCCAATGAAAGCAAGGCTGACAGCTCTCATGTATGAAAGGTGAACTAGTGCTCTATGCTCTCAGGGTAAGCAGCAGTTTTTTTTTGTATTGGTCGATGATGAATTTCCTAAAAAAAAATTGCAATATATTATTTTGATGTTAACAGCTGTTGGAATTGATAAGCAAAAAGAGGAAGTTGTTATAATAATTGCAAATGTATTCACTTTTATATTATGGCTGTTCACCATATATTATTTTATATTGTATTTTTGGCAAAAAAAAAACCCCAAAAAACATGCATTTAAATAAAAGCAGATAGTTCTAAACTGTCTATTGCTTTTTTTTAAATCCTAATTTGAAACAATTGGGGTCATGAAGACACACAAACTCCCATGCAGACACACAAACATCAACCCTTTCCAGGATCTGAAAAGTTTCCCACATTCAGTTCTGTTGCTGTTGATCTGCATTCTCAAAGTCACAAGTTCCCTCTTCTTAGTCCCTCCTGAACACACTTTCTACTCCTAGAAGTTTCCTGACAGCCCTTTTTTTTTTCTTCCCACCTTTACACGCCACAGTTTAAACACAGAACCTTTTGATAGATGGAGCCTCTCTCTTTCCAAACCCAAAAGAAAATGTTATTTGGTGGAAAAAAAAAGAAAAATAGAGCTCCGGTGTTGTTGTGCTGTTTGTGTATAATATAAGTCCATTTGTCACACTCAGTGTGTGTGTGTGTGTGTGTGTGTGTGTGTGTGTGTGTGTGTGTGTGTGTGTGTGAGAGGTGGCAAGAGTGTCTGT
>OMNM01021449.1:10032-33398 GCA_900302745.1 Parablennius parvicornis | reverse complement strand
AACAGACTGTGAAAGGAAGAACCTTGATGGATTGAAGAACTAATGAAAAAGATATGGGAAATAAATGCTCTGAAATTATTTGTCATTGTGTTTTTGCATGCGCTGTGCACCCTAAGAGGAAATCCCCCCAATTTATCTCTGCCGCCTTGCCCGGGTCAGACAGGGGGCACAATCAAGCTATTAACAAAATTAGCCTTGATCAAATTACTTCTGCCTTGGTGGTTAATGATACTGCAAAGTTTGGAGCCCCAAGGAGCCAAGAATGTACATTTATCGGATGTCCATTTTGCAGATGAAGTTAAATTAACTTTAAAACCACAGACCACTGATGTTAATGGGTCTGTAGTCGATCTCCACTAGCCAGTTGCTACTGTACCTTTGTGGAAGCGAATGACTTTGACGTCTATATATTCACTAAACTTCTAGTGTCTATTATACTTAGCTTGAGAAAAAAAACAAACAAACAAAAAAACCAACAACCATGGACCGACGTCATAAGTGCAGTCGTAAACTATGTTTTATCTTTAACTTAAGCTCTGTAGGTTTGGTGTCGTGGCCAAGGACGACTGTAGCGTTAACAACTATAAAAACCTGGGACTGGATCAAGTCCTGACTCTGCTGTTGGTGCCCCAAGGCCTCTCTAGCGCCCAGTCAGACTTCACAGCCATGGAGCTCTCTGTCTCCCGGTGGGAGCTCATGCTTCGTGTCAGGTGTCAGGTGGAGTTATCTTGGGCCCGGAAAGAGGACTCGATTGTTTGTGAAAAGCCCGGTCATTGTCACACCACATCTCTTGCCGCAAGGAGAGATGGGACAGGAAAGCTTCTAAAGTGATCTGATTCTCTGTTAGTGGAGGTAACCATGAGGGGAAATGTGGTTCACTTCTACACTGGGGCTACATCCATTCAGTAAATACTCCGTGGGATGTACAGTTTCATCCGACACTCGTGAAATTACAATGCAGGGGAGACTTTTCTGTAAACCATATGAACAAATGACAATTCAATACATTAAAACAGTCATTTACCGGAAATACGGTACAATAGCAAAAATAGTTTGGACAGTGTGTACAATGTAAATATAAGGATGAATAAAAATTCTCAAATCTAAATGTTGTTCATAATACAAGACTTTTTTTTTTCTTTCTAAAAAGCAGATGACATTAGTAAAACCAAAGCCTGGAAAAGTGGCCCCCTTATTTTTCCACTCTTTCGTTGTGTTCTTTTTGATGTAAAAATAACGGTTTCAACATCAAAACAAAACATTAGCCGTCATCATTCACACATCTCTTACAGAACATCCATTTACTGTGTCTGTAATGGTGGTATCTGTTTGTGATTTGTAGATTGCCCTTTTGTCTAATTTTTGCTCATATTGGGCTTTTTGTAGTAAAAAAAACGTGAGCCACTTTCACCATCATGTTTTTCTTTTATGTACTGCCGTTGTTGAAGTGTATGGGAGTTCTTCTGTCGCACTATAAAAGAAAAACCTTCCAGGTGAGTAGTTTAAAACCAGATAGGTTAACAACTGGCAACAACTTGGTAACATGATTGTATATAAATAGAGTATTTCAGCTAACCTCTTAAATCGGACATGGCTCACATTTGCCAGTTTGTGAAAAACTGTCTGAATATTGGAGATAAATTTGGAGATAAAAACAATGTAATGTCATTTGCCATCTGACGTCTTTGTCTAAAGTAGTAAATCAAAAACTATTTTCAGAAAAATTTCATAATAAATCATATTTTTCCAATTATTATTTTGCACATGCATGGAACATAGGTTACTGCTTCTCTGTTAGTATGCATGTTACAGTAGACTGAGCATGTTATCATTTCAGATTAACATGTGCTATAACTTGCAGATCTAAATTTAATCTGGCGAAATAAGTAAAAGTGTCACTTTTAAACTTGTAGGACCTATATGTATGTTGGTGTTCAGGGCACACCAGCAGGTTTTATTTACACATCGCTCTAACTTTTTGGAAACCAGGATTTGAGATGTTTATTTCAAACATACAGATAAACAAAGACAAAAAGTGCAAATGCGACATCATCCTCGAAGCAAGAGTGAATACGATACCCGTCGCTCCGCATTTTTGCACTTGTCTTATCGCAGTGCAGCCACTGTGTATGACATGCGGAGCTGAAAGGTTAAAGTGACCCGGCTTTGCCAGCACTTGACTCGCCGGTGACCCTTTTAAACATGGATTACTGTTCTCAAATATTTGCATATGATTAATCCAAAAAAATTATTGAGGTTGATAAAATTTAATAAACAAAAATAAAGGTTATATTTTCTTTCTAAGAGCAAGTCCGAATATTTTGGGAGAAATTAAAATGAGAGGCAGCAGACGGATGACTCACATATTGAATGACGATAAACCTGGGTGTTTTAGTCAATGGTTTTGTGAATTTACAAGGTCAACTTGCTTTTGAGAGCGGCAGCAACAGGACTCCATATGTCTGCTGCTCTTATTGTATTCACAACTTGGACACTTCAGAGCAAGAGATCATCCACACTGTACCCCAAGGCCTTTTTCACAGCTTCACATGCCACCACGCTGTCTGCTGAGCTGTCCCTTCTCTGCTCTGTGGAGGAATCACTCGCTGGTCTGCGCGCCTCCACTTTAACCTTCCCACTTCAGACCAGTCACAATTGTAGAGTCACTCACAATCTTCTATTGGATACTGAACAGCTACTTCTCTGCCATTGAATGGAAGCCATTCTCCAAGATTCACTGCAACTCTTCTCATAGAAAAAGAAAAATCTATTTGGTTTCTCTTTATCTATCATTCCATTTGTATAATACATCCTTAAACTGACATGAGTCTCTACAGTAGCAGTAAGGGCACTTCAGGGGTGACTTACTTACCCTACTTACTGCTACTTCTGCTGGACTGATAATTAAATAAAAAAAATTAAAACATAAGTCTTTGCCGTCTCCAGTACTTCAGTGAATATTCAGAGCTGCACTGGTACAAGCAGCTGCTCCATCCTGCTCTGGTCCTTACAAACACACTAGATTCTGAACAAACACGCCAGATTCTGAACCAGATTCTCAACTGCTGATCATTTTTGTGATTGAAAAGAAAAGAATAAGTTGTTTTTTCAGTTGTTTTTTTCTTGAACGTCTCATTCAGTTGAAATATTGTTTAGACATGCGATACATAAATGCTTCACTATTTTAACTATGAATATCTGTTTGTAGTCTACCATTAGAACAAAACAGTTTTAGACAACATACAAGACTAAACACAAAAGTTATTAATAAAACAACTTTTTACTGAACCTTTAATATAATACATCATTGAAATAAAGTATTGCGTTTGAGAGACTCTTAGGTTTAAATTGCTCTTCACTTTCTTTGAGAATATTTATGGTTTACACAATGTATTTAGTGAAAAATGTGCAGTGTAAGTATTTGTACTAAACCTGGTAGTTATTATATTTCTGGGATTCATGGTGTCATTCTAAAGTGTCCTTGAGCAAGACATTGAGCAGCGCTACCCCAACGGTAGGACTGAGTGAGTCTTGCATAGCAGTCATCTCCATTTGTCTGTGAATGTGTGCATGAATGGGTGAATGTGATAAACAATGTAAAACGCTTCAGGGACTGAAAAGTAAAAAGTGAAATGCATTTATCATTTATATTGCACTGGTATTGTTAAACTAAGTAATTATTGTGCATTAGACATGTATTATTAATTTATTCTGCACAAGAACATAAACTCGGGTATCATATCAAGGACACCGACATTACTCTCATGATATTGTAAAGAATGTCAATTATCCTTATTATATATTTTTAAATTATTGTTAGAGTTTTACATATTTAAATATTGTTTGCAGTATATGAATAAATGCTTGTAAAACTAACAGAAATCGTTTTAATGGCTATTGGATGCACTGTGTTACTAAAGTGCCAGTTTTATAAAGTTATTTACTCTCTTTTTAACTCAATTTGTTAAAGCGTCGGGTTGACTGAGCTGCCTTTGAACACTATGCAAACAAAACTAAAGGCAGACACTCGCAGTTTTGACCTTGCTTGACATAGACTAGGTTTGATCCTTCACAATTGCCTGCCTTATGGTGTTTACAGCAGGAAAGTTATGATGTATGACTCCGCTAGTCAAGATTTTGCGAGGTAATTAACAAATGATGTCTGGGCTAACAAAGCACGGCCTTGATGGGAATGCATTACTTTCATGGAACCCCACAGCTCGGCCACTCGCAAGGATGCTGCTTTAATAGGGCCAGATGAATGAACTGTGACTTGGACCAAGCAGGTGGACCCACCAGTACCTCCTTGCAAATTCAACTGCACACACATGCGCTCACACACACACACGCGGACACATACACAGACTAGAGCACATACACGTCATTGTCAAAGGAGCGTGTGTACAGCTGCAAGGTGAAACATGGCAAAGAGACCAATTATCTTCCAGACAAACGATGCTGGCTGTGGGAGGCCCCGATCATTTTTCCTGCCCTGGTTTGAAGCCGTATTGCTGTCGGGGGCTGACAACCAATGTCCTCCTCTCCAGCCCCTCCGTCCACTCGCCATCACCCTGTTTGAAAGTTTGGGTGAAGATACCAGGCCCTATTTGCTCTTGTAAGATTGAAGTCGATAGCTGAATTTCAGCTTATACAGATATGCTTTAACCTTACGCATCGTGCCATGATTTGTAATAGAAAACGTACTCAAGGACAAACATTCGCTTCTGTGTCTGAGTGCACACTTTTACCTGCAACCAGTGAAGGCACACAAACAAATACTAATATCTAAATAAATGTGGTGCTATCAATTGAAGAAACAAGGTAACCGGAAAGAAATATTGCTTAAAATGTAAGAATACACAACAAAGATGATCTTACCCAGGGAAAACCAAAGGGAACACTCAATTCATGACTCACATTGCAATGTTTTACTGACAATTTCACATAAATTTAGACAAAGGAGCTGAAAGTCCCAAGTAAGAATGAACAATTTTAAGCTTGAAATCAACCACATTATTCCTCAATAGAGCTCAAACAATACCTATGCTGATGGCTGTGCACACCTTAAAGAGCTCATCAAAATGCCTGACGAACACATTCGTATTCCTTTGAATGGGCAATCAAGATCAGAAATAAAGACAAACCACAGTTGCTAGAGAACAGTACCGCTGATGTATTATAATTACTTGACTGTTGGCACAGGATTGAAATGGTAAGGTGTCATCTTCAGCTATGCTGAATCAAAGCATCTCTCCGTCTTCTACCACTTTATCAAACTTAGGATTGTGGGAGGCTGGAAACAATCACAACTTAGTATTACTTTGAGTAATTTCAATTAAAGCAGTCAAAAATGCTTTATTTAACTCGCACATTTCAAAGCTTCAGCAATCTCCCATGTCATTTACGTGACCAGTGACACACTTATTGGTTTCTGATGAGCCACAGTTTATTTCACCGTCACTCACAGCCCGAGCCAACACAGTTTTTCTATGTTCCACGCGATGCCACGATACAGTACGCTATAGCCACACACTTTGTTCATACACAAGTTATTCAACAGAATTTATAAACAAAAAAATTACATAGTTTAAAACTCATAATATGGCTCACTTATAACATGTCAAGATGGGGATCGAACTGCCTAAATCTGGATTGAAAAACAACCAGATCCACCAAATGAGCCTCATTACTGTGAAATCGCTGGTAAGTGAATCAGTGATATATTATTAGAAAGGAAACTCAAACTGTATTCTTCCACATATATTGCTGTAGGATTTACACGCAAAATCATATTCTAATAACTGCAAATAACCTGCATGGTTGACAGAAATTACATTTTTGGTCTGAAAAGAGCAAATAATGTGTACAAGCATCGCAATTTATAATTTATTTAAAGTACTTACTACTTACTAATTTCATACTCCAGGTATGAAAGATATGTCAAACATACAGATGTAAATGTTCCTAAAACAGCCATAGTTTTCTGCCCACACTTTGTTCATATCTTCTTGTCCTTTGAATCTAGATCTGCAGATATCCATGCAACGCTACAATACACGATCAATTTAACTGATATAAATATCTGTTGAGAGTAAATGGCAGCAGAAATTGCAAAACTGGTCAAGTTTGAATTACAAAGCCCACAGTACAATCCAACATACAAGTGAAACTTCAATCTCCATGATACGTTGCTCAGTAATTGCAGACAGAGCCACTTTACTTAACAGACTTAGCTGGAATAGTGTTAATTACCACCAGAAGGCATTACCGAAATATACACAAATGCATCATAGTAGCAGAGCCAAATCAGATTGAATGTACCCAAAACGAGTCTTGAACCACATCAGACATGGGTAAAATACATTTGCCAACACAGGTAGAAAAATCAAACAGCTTGTCAATGGTGAGCTCCAAATGCTGATAAGGTTACATGTCATTTCTCAAAACCTGTTTCCTGTAAACTCAGTTCAGTTGTACTGTTCACAGTCTCTGTTCACTAAACAAAATGTGTTTTTTTTTTTTTTTCCGTCTTTATCAGATTACAGAGTTCTGTGACATACACAATCAAAACAAATGAAGCACCGAGGCATTTGCAACAGTTGTGGCTCTTGTTTTGTTAATTGCTGCTGTATCTGTCAGAGCTTCAATGAACAGATCAAAACTGGCAGCAGCATTGCACATACAACATTTAAAACACCAGAGAAAGTTGTTTTCCAGGCTTGAAAGCAGTGATGCTTTGTGGTGGGAATGAAAACAAAATTGCTTTTAAGTATTTGGGTGGAGGAGTTCATCCAACAACAACAACTACAGAGAACAAGGAGGGTTTTTGATGCAGCAGTAAAGTGCAGGGAGAATGAAAAGAAATGCACCAAAAATGATGACTTGAAATCAAAGACATAAAAGAAACCTAGATGTAATTGCACCAGTACATGTTGAATAGTAACCAATAACTCACTGGTGGAGTTATTGTGCTGAAACATGTCAACTATATTGCTCTAAATATAAGATGACCTGTCGCCTTTTAAAGGTTTTAAAGATCAAAACTTCTTGCTAAGACTTCAATTTCATTTTCTGAAATAATTTTTTTTCACATGGAAACAAAGCAGATTCAAACAATTGTATATGGCAGTAATCCTCTAATGATGCATACGGTTGCACACATGGATATGTGCCTTTTTGATTTTGCTATCAATGCTCTCATGCTCCTTTCCTCAGAGTGCCGTCCATGTTTTTCCTATTCTTTTATAACACAAAGCCATAAAGATCAAAATTAATACAATTTTAAATAGGGTCCGAGCCCTGATTGACCCTATTGAAATTGTAGGGATGATGATGTTTATTTATTTATTTTCCCCCACCCCCCCAAAAAAATGTACGTTTTGCCACCAAACAGTGAGTGTAGTGTAAAAACAAGAAGTGACATGTAAAAGGCCTTAACATTGCTTGATCGGCGCCATACTTGACAAATTGCATCACAGACAGGCCCTCATCAGTACTCATCATATGATTACTTTTACTTGTCCCCCCATTTGGGGGTGTGACAATGGTCAAGAAATGCCATGAAACAGGAAGTGCAGTGTAAATAGACTGAACGTGATCGGATTGACCTCAAGCTTGATACATTGCATCAGAGATCGGCCCTCATCACAGCCATACAACAATTACCACCACCAGCCATGGCGCCACCTGCTGGAAATGGGAAGTGGGGTGTACATTCTCGGATCTGGCTCAAACTTCACACGTAGTTTGAGGATCCACGTCTGATCACAGTCAAAAGAGAGTCACAAAGTTCGGGCATTACGTTCTCACATTAGCACACCCACTAATTAGCGTACATGTTAGTGTTTGCATCGCGTTAATTAGCTAATTAGGGCTGATGTTAGCATATGCACAAATTAGCAAACACACTAATTAGCATACAGGTAGCATGAGAGTCTACAGCTGAGCACTGTAAAGAGACACAACCATTGGGCATAGCGCTACCTGCTGGAAACAGGAAATGAGGTGTACATGCTCCATAATTTTACACATAGCATGAGAGTCGACATCTGATCACAGCCTGAAGACTGTTACATCGATTGGGCATAGTGCCACCTGCTGCTAACAGAAAGTTGTGCACAACACATCAACGTACAAAACATTCCGACATGTGTGGATGTGTGGGGACCCATTCAACGCTGCTAGCGGTTTTAATTTTATTTGTTTTGAATGTTGAAATAAGTAACAAAACAATTCACTTTTCAATGATATCCCAATATTTTCAGTCTCTGTCTGTCTCTGCCACCAAACAGTGATCGAAAACCGATCATCCTCATTCATCCAGCATTGCTACATGACTGACTACAAATGCAGTCACAGTTTAGTTTGCAGACAAGCTCATATGATCTTAAAAGTCAGCTCGAAAAACATTTATTCATTAATGAGGCCGGGTTAAAATGTACTTTTTGAAGTTTCAGGACTGACCTTCTAAATTAGTGTCTGACCACTTTCCTGTGGAAAAGCTACATTTTCAGGTAAAATTAACAGTTAGATTTATTTTCAAAGCAACTTAGAAAAAAAAAGAAGAAAAAAAAAAACTCCCAGAGAAAGGTCTCACCTTATCATACAAATCGGAATATATGTTTAAAAATTGTTCATTTTAAATGCATTGGAACCAATAATTATCAACATGATGTTTTTAATGAACGCTTTTGGGTGACAGGGATGTTACATCATGTTACTCTAAATAAGTCTCACAGATCACATTAACACTGCAAAGCTTGCATCTCAAATCTTTCCTGTTTAATTAGGATGGACCGAGTGTCCAACAAATACACTTCAGTTCCAGAGGAACTTTAAAACTTTTTATAATGTTTTGTTAAAAATTGGTTGACAGAGAAGAACTTCTATGCTTCACTCAAAGATCAAAAACTACACTGAATCCAAAAAGTGAAAATGCAGCACTTTAAACAGACAACCACCAGCTACTAAATTGGATGAGAAAACTCAGCTCCAGTAATTATTCAATAAAATATAGCCCGTACATTATATTAAGTGGTGGGAACACTGCCAACAAAAGTGCCAAAGTTACAGTAACAGTGAATTATTTATGATTCTCACTAGGGATCAGTCTCTGAAACAATTAAATGTCTGCCCCCTCGTTTGTCAGTACCGGAATTATTGGTCAGTTGGGGCTTTATTTATGTACAAGGTTTCCTGCCTGTCATTCACCTGCCTGCCACTAGTTGGAGTTACAGAGCCGTACAATAGTATTACAAACTGTTAAAATTGTGTAATATCCTAACGTCAGAAAATTCACTACTCCTTATTTGCATTTAAAACACATAGTAGTACAACGCATATAGAGAGAGAGCATTGTGTGGTTTAAATGAACTTTAAGGAGTAACAGTGGATAAAAGACATAGGGAAAAAATGTTTAGCAGGACCAATATCAGAGTTTAGGTTTGGTTTTTGAGAGGGGTTGATTTGCTGATGACAGAAGGATCCGACCTATTGAATATATGTAAACAACATTCGTCTGTGATCCATAATGCATAGACAATATGAGACTACAATACAATGTGACCTGGGGAGTTAATCTACACAACATCACGACAAGTTGCTTAGTCAATGAGAGATTTCAGAATAAATTAACATAACAATTTCCCCTGAGGACTATTCTAATCAGAGTATACTATCGTTTTCTGTTCCTGCTTAATGAATCATACGAATTATAGTCATATTATAAATGGCAAGTCTTTGCAGGGCTATTAGTTTGTTTCTTTAGGGGTCTAATAGAAGACATGCTTCATTTAGGGCCCTGTAGTATCCCGCAGCAACACAGAATGAATTGCATTATTTCCAACAGCTGCCATTTTCCAATGATCTTATCAGAAGTGCACTAACATAATGTGGCAGAGGAAGTTATTATTCCAGACCAGCCGTCTCACTCTCACTCCATAATAGCATTCATCTTTCCGAGCAGGTCTTTTTACTTCCAGCTCTCCATCCTCCTCGCACATTTCCCACACATTCTTTCTTAATTACAAAAGATGGATTCCATCAGTAGATACATTCCTGGTCAAGATTTATATTCATGCAGAGTTTGCCTTTAACTTTCATTTTAATGCTAATAGCTTGTGCTTTATTAACTCCCCGGCGTGTAAACCTAGCATGCGGAATGTGCGACTGCCTGAATGCAATAATACCTCATTCAATATATTGATTAAATTTTGGTGCCTGTAAAGAAGGGTCCGTGGAGATTTCACTGGGTGGGACAAAAATTCTTATATACTATGACCGGCTCAAGGATGACTATTTCCTCACTATTCATTTATTTATTATTATTATTATTATTTTTCAAAAAGGTGTTTTTTGGAGAGTTTGCTCCCAATCTGTAAGTCAACACCTTGATGTGGCAGGCAGCCTGAAATAGTACAAAACAAGCATTTCTCAAGTGCACCTTTTTCCAGGCATCATGTAGACCTAATCATGCAGCTCTTATCACCTGCTTTGCCCTTCACACTTGTTTGTCATCACAGAGCAGCAGACAGTTTCATGCCTCCATCTTCACGGCTATTACAGTCATAGTCCAAGTCTTATTGACATGCTGAGGCGGGCAGAGGGCTAATTTATTATGTTCTTCCTGTGAATATGTCAGAGGCTCGGCCATCGCAGACGCTTTAGAGACACTTATGCACATTATCGCTGGAATGCATTGTTTTGTGTTTGATTGATAATACCCCTCCCCGAGACCTTTCCTCGTGTAAAAAAGTGGTAATATATGATCATTAATGAGGCAATGGACTATTGTTTGATGGTCTAACACAGATAATATCACAAACAAAGCTTCTTTGTTGAGACAAAAATATCCAAGGAACGTTACAGTAGAATATATAAATATGCAAGAGGTTGATTAAAGTAATTAATTTCATAACTTCAGATAGTAATTTAAAGATGTCACTGTACTTGCATTTATTAGAGATGAAAGATTTTTTCTTTTGCTGGTCTTGTGCTATTTGCTCATCAAAACAAAGGCACAGTGGACTGTATACCTGTCATACTCCTTCATTGAAAATCTATACAATGCAGTAGTCTCAATTATAGTAGTGCAATTTTCAAAAACATTTTCTGATGCCATTATTGAAAAGTTTCACATTGTTAGTTTTAATATATTTAAAATGGCTAAAATGATTGCATGATTGGCAGGTATTACATCATTGGCCATTATTGCAATATTGGTTGCTACAGACCTCAGCACCAGGGTGCATCCACAATTTCACAAGTTAACTGCAGTAATGCGGCAATCATACCAGAGTTCAATTTAACTGTGAACACACACTGTGAGCCTGTACATGTACACTAAGATCATACAAGATAAAGGGACTGTGAAACCAAATCACGTAGTTTAGCTTTTAGCTAAAAGAACAATTATGCTTATAGATGGATGGATCATGTTTAATAGTTTGAATAGTTTACCATTTTGAATATTGTGACTGTGACATTCCTTTTCTTAAGTGTTTGTCTGTAAAATAGCTAATGTGCAGTAGTTTCCTTGAAAATCTGAATCAAAAAAGCTTTATTTTCATTATAAAATGTTTAATGAAACTGCTTATGACTTCTCTTTATAAATAGATAAATATACACATGTATAGAGAAAAAAATATGTACAGTAATAAAAATTCAAAATCTGAAATATAAATAGTAGAAGGTTATGGTGTGTAGCTCAGTGCTCTGGTCTGAAGTGGGAAGTGTGTGTTGTGAGTAGTGGGGCGGGGCCTGATAGAGGCCACAGCTCTGGGCTTGAAACTGTTTCTGGACTTTATTGTTCTAAACCGTTTCCCAGACAGTAACAGTTTAAAGAGGGAGTTGTCAGGGTGTGTAGTGTCTATTAAAGTCTCTTCTGAGTTTCTCAGCCTGCTGGCATGGAGGAATGTTGAGGCGAGGGAGCTCCACCAATGCGTTAGGCTTCACCACTCAATGCCAGGCCCTCCTCTCAGCAGCCATGCACCCCACGAACCACACGGAGATGCAGGTTGTGACAAAGATCTCGATGGAGCTTTCTCAGCTTTTTCCAGGAAAAAGAAGCCGTTTTTTGTTTTGACCAGGTTTGAGGTGTTGGCAGTCCATGACAATTGGTTGGAAATGCTGTCTTCACGCTCTCCACAGCTTCACCGTGAATGTGGAGGAGAAGGTGTCGTCTTCCCTTTGATCTCCTGAAGTCAGTGATTACCTTTTTTTTCTCTGAGGTATTGAGATACAGGTTGTTGTCCTTGTAAAACTCAGTCAGGTGTGCCAGTTCCTGCCTGAACGCCGTCTCGTCACTGTTTCAGATGAATCCCACGCCTATAGTGTCGTCAACAAACAATTAATGGAGTTGGAAGTGGAGATAGGGGTGCAGTCCTGAGTGAACAGCTTAACTGGGGTTCCTGTGTTCAGTGAGGACGGAGGAGGTGTGACGTCCTCATTTTCACATGTTGTGATCTGCCTGTGAGAAAGTCCAAAATCCCATATCCAGAATGTCCACTTTATCAACCAGTTTGTGAGAGACGATGGTGTTAAATGAAATCCACAAAGAGCTTCAGCCAGTTATGGACACAGGGATGAAGATTGCATTAACAGTTTGAAGATGTAGGTGAACACCTCAGCAAGCTGCTCATCAACAGATGTAACCAAACAAACAAACAAACAAAAAAAAAAAAATTAATGGCTTACATGTGCTTTACAGTTCTTCTCATAAAAGCTTTTGTTGAATATAATGCCCGGCAATGACATTTTATACACGGTCAGGATGGAAAACATGAGGCTGTCGTCACTGAGTGGGAGATGCAGACAGTGATGCACTAAAATCTTTATGGGTTTTGTCAAATCAAACTGAAAAAATCTGTCAATTATAGAAGCTTGACTGCATTATAAGCATTTTAATATTTAATAACGCTTTAAAAAAAAAGGCTAATTTCAGAAAATGCCAATAATCTTGACTGATGGAAAACGTGGCTTTACAATAGAAATTGCTTTCCTCAGTCCCTTTCTTTAACACCAGCAGACGACTTCAACCATTATTCATAAATACGTGCAAAACATTTGTTAATAGGCTGAGGTGATGCATTATTCAGAAGTGATTCAGGAACAGCTCATTATAGACGGCTATCAAAGTGCTGCTCCGTGTTGTAGTTGTATAAGGTTCTCTCCCTCTTGATGTGTACCCAAAGAAACAATACGGCACACGAAGAAAAGAATTAGAAAAAGAAAAAAAAAAACACAACAAAAAAGAATTCCTCCATAGCACAAGCTGGGACTCTGAAAACATCTCTCGTGGTGCCAATCAAAGCGCTGAGCAACCAAAAGCTGCTCAGCCTCCTCGACTCACACACGTCGTCTCCCACCGCCTGTAGAGGGTAAATAAACTGCACTCCTCTCACTTGTTTCTGGTTTAAGCAGCTACTTACACCATGAATGCAAGGACATGGATGTCTGATTACTTCAATAATACATGAGAAGTCTAATGAACATATTCAGAAAGTGGCGCGTCACCCGTCTGCGGCGCCGAGCGTTGATTAAAGTTTGCCTGTTTGGCATTTGAATAATGAACAAACACTGAAGAAATGGCAGCCATTAACCTTTCAAAGAGCCCCTCTTATTCTAAACCTCCGTGTATCAGGACGTTCCAATTCCTGATTCCTATTTTCCAGTACATTACCCCTGGAGAAAAGCTTCCTGTGGTGTGCCTGTCAACAGACAGGTACGTCAGTGCACTTATGAGACACCCAACAAGTTGATCTAGTGTGGAGGCTCCCACAAAGCAGTCAGGCTGCTTTCAAAGTTTGTTATATGCACTATGAAGCATTATTAAACTCACATTTGTCAATCAAGATATCAGAGTTGTCATGTAAACAAACAAAAATAAATTTTTCGAATCCTTGAAAAAAAAAAAAACCCAACAAAACATGGTTTAAAAAAAATCGCAATGCTTTTCTCTGAAATAACACTTCTTGATTATGGTTGCTGCCACAAATATCCATGGCTAAAAACTACAATTCACAGCTACTTGGACATGTGCCATTTCATATCTCGAGGTGAAATGGTCTTAAAATTGTTTATTTTTTCATTTCCATGTGCATCTTAGTTCTTCTAAGACAAGTTATTGGACAAGTTGAATCAACTGATTTGGTTGTAGTAGAAACAACAAAGTTTAACATGACAGACGTGACTGTAAGAAAGCTCATATTGTTGTTAATGTCATATTGTTATTGCAATACTTGATAGCACAACATATTGTGCTGTCCTCCTGAAGAATGTCGTCATGGTCAAACATGGTTGCTGTGACATCTGATATAGGTAGAAACATAAATAAATCCATTAACTTTCTCATGCAATGAACAGAATGACTGTATTTGTGTTTATTTATATCTATCTATGCATCTTGCCTGGATTATTTGTGTCCTTTCCCTTGTGGTTAGAAATCAGTAACCTGCTGAGCTTGAATTCTGTTTGCGCAGTCTTAATAACATTTCTATGAGTTAACATGCTGCTATCAGGACGGTTAAAAACAACTTCACGAGGTTTCCATTCACGGGCTGAGAAACTGTTAACGCTTCACTCAATAGCCGCCTGCATATATATTTCACAGCCATAAGGTTGGTGAAATAAGGTGGCTGACTGTGCTCGCAAACTTCTGCTTCTTTGTCAAAGAATGCTCTTTGTGCTTCTCTGGCACAAGTTTACATTAAGCCTCTAAAATGTTGCAAATGGATGCGTTTTTTTTTTATTTTCTTCCTACGGGAAGTGCTACAGTAGCTTGTTAAAAGCAGCTTTTCAAGAAGTAAAAACCAAAGCTTTTTTTTGTCATCTAGCAAAACAGCAGACAACTCTTCCCGGCAGTCACAGCAGCAATTAAAGCAAGATTTTAAATGAACAAATATGAGTTTTAAATAGCTGAAAGCAAAGCCAGACATCTTAAAAAGCTCTGAATCAATACAGCAGTTACCATCCTCTCTGTTAAATGGTGTTTGTACAATGATCTGTGATGACTTCTGAACAATAAAAGCTGATGGGAGAAAAGAGCAGTCGCACCAATTTTGCTGAGACTCCAAGCGCCCATTACTTTGTTTGTTGTGATACATCTTTTAACTGTGTGTATACAGTCGCGCATTGGCAGCAAACAGCCGCAATGACTCAGTGTGTGTAAAAGCATCAAGTAGACGTTTGTCTTAATTATCCAAAGGGGAACATTAGCATTTATTAAGCTGGAGTGCTTTTACTGGACGTATAAAGTAAGATTTGTGGCTTGATGAGTTTAGATTTTCCCCATCAAGCCGAAGGGTTGTTTGTTTGGAGCAGATGACAGTGGCACCTACAGTACGCCAACAGATCACAGCATAAAGCACCATAATGTTGCAGCGTTGTGCCGTCTAAATATTGCCGAGCAGAAACCTAAGCTGCCAAAAAATAAATAACTGACTCAATCTGTCAAGTTCAGCATATGGTTACATGAACAAAGTGTGACAATCAACACTGAAAAGGTGCTAACGTCTGTTGGTTTACTTCCTCAAGTTGTTTCAAAAAACTTTTTTTCTTCTTTAAAATAAAGAGACACATGCAAATGTCTTGATTCTAGCAAAGGTAATTTCTATCATCTTGTTTATTAGTACCGGAAATTTGAAAGTGACTGTTTGATTTCCAGTAACTGCTCCTATTGTTGTTGTTGTCAGAAACAAAACGTCCCTTCACAGATGCCAAAGCGGAACACAGAATTTAAGTGAAGTAAGAAGAAAACATGATACATGCAGGATCGTTGTTGTCAGACGGGTTCTTTTAAAATAATTGGGGTATTCTTTTAAAAGAAGTGTGCAGTTTGACAGTGTTAAAGTTCCTTCCTCCAGTTTCGACAGGCAGTGCACAAACAGCTCTCAGACCAATAATGACTTTGTAGAAGGACTTATGGTGAAAACACTGTTTTTAACAATGTGCTGAACTTCTGCAATTTCTCTGCTCCATTCATTGAAACTCCCCGAGGAGAAATCATCAAAGTGTATGAATTTTTTTTTTTTTAAAAACGGAGAAAGAAGCAGCAATCACTCTGTAAAGTGTCAATATTGAGCAGACACATTTCATGTTATTGGAAAAAAGATAAGTGAGGAGGAGTTGCTTAGAAAACTGTTTGTGTTCACCCACATGCAAACTGACAGCTGACGTTCTCACTGAACGGGATTGCTGAGGAAATGCCGTGCTGCACATGTTAAACACAGCACAGCAAACTCTACTGTCTTGGAGATTTTGGCACATTGTTTTCTTATTTCCTGTAGAATCCAAAATTGTGGTTACCAAATAAATCAATATCTTCGTTTGATGTATCGTTTGATTTCTGGATTTCTGTGTAACTGGATAGTTAGATAAATAGTTTTGTTGTTATAAATGATATCATTGTAGTTTATGGTTGATTGAATGACCCCACATTTATGAACAATATATAATGCCAAGGTTTTATTTATGTATTTATTTATTTGGCAATATTATTCTAAGGATATGATTAGAGACAAATACTGCTGCCAAGAGGTGTAGAAAACAAATATTAAAGAATGAGACAATACATGTGTCTTATAATAATGTAACATCATGAATTAATCTTTTTATTAAACAGTGTGATCATGAAAACTTGATTGATTTGTGTTGGTTTGCAAAAAAACAAAAAATAAATCCCAATTAAAATAAGAACATTTTATGAATTCTGCCATCATAAAGCTTTAACCCTTATACCCCTATCATGTTGAAGCCCAAAGGATTTAACACAAGAAAGAGGACACATACATACACATGTGAGTATACGCAAGTGGGTATTTTTAAAAGAGCCAAAATGGGTGTCATGGTTTTTTTTTTCTCAAATTTATAATACAAAAAATTATGTTCTAATCTGTGCTTAAATGCTGAAGTCACATAAATGAAGTTGCACTATTATGTTTTGACTATCTCTTGCGAAAAATGCATGCAACGCTCCCTTCACTTCATGCATACGCCGCTGTTTTTAACCAGGTGGATTGGTAGCGTAGGTTTGCATCATACTAACAAGCTCGGACGGATCAAAACAGCTGCTCATTTACTGCAGACACACTGTGTTTCTAGGTTAGTTGATAAACAATGTCACATAGTAGCTCATCTGTAGCGTAACTGCGTGTGCCTGAGACACAAGAGCTATATTTAACATCAGCTTGCCACCACATTCACCCACAGTAATCCCTTTTAGATTCCCTTCATCCACTGTTGATGACTCAGTGTTATCATTCAGGAATAAAGGATTTACTGTAAAACAAAGTCTGATAGTATTCGCAAGTGATAACTCAGATTTAAGCGATTTTCCTTTTTTTATCTAAGGATGAAATATGACCAGAATAAATGATGAAATGTAGAATTTAAAAAAATGTAGCGTCTCTAATAAAATTCAAATATATCCTAGTGAATGTGTTCTCCAAAAAAACTCCAAATGTAACTTTTCAAGCTCCACTTGTTAAATTGTTACAGTCATTGTATACATAATTAAAACCTATGTGGACTTATACGATTGTGCATTAACAGCCCTCTCATCCATTGCAAATGCTATATAATAGTATTTATTCGTGGGGGGTTTTCTAGTTTATTTATGAACAATTATAAACAGGTGAAGCATTTGTATCGTATTTGCATGTTTCCTTTTTGTCCATTCTTTATGAAATGCAAATGCACCGTGGTGTAATTGGTCTGTAAATCTATTCATAGGCCGCGGCTCTTTATTAAGCGGCTGTTGTTCCTAATCTAAACCTGCAACAAATAACATTTGCCAGCATATGTTCATGCAGAAAACAAAGTTAAGTGTGCATTAGCAACATTTAGATTGCTGGTTTAATTAGATTGACAGTTCATACTTTATCAATTCATTGCAAAACACAAATGCAATAAAAAAAACAAAAAAAAACTTTATATTTTAAATCTCTTACTAAAATTATAAAAGGTAATTGCAAAGAGCATGCCCTATATGCAGGACACAGCCTCATGAGACTTTTTCATAAGACCAAAATAGCCGTGCATGTATACATTAGTCTGTAAAAGTTAATAAACTAAAATAACTTAAATAAACTTCAACAGCATATTTTACCTCTTCACATAATCAATCACATCCACCCGCACACACAAACATGCCCACGTTCACAGCAACAACAGTGACAGCTGCCAGGCAGTGTGCTCGCACTCCACCGGGGGCAACTTGGGGTTCAGTGTCCTGCTGAAGGGGCATTTCGACACATGGTCAGAGCGAGACGGGGATCAAACCACCAACCCCACGACTGGAATGACCTGCATTTAACTCTGCCACATCCACCCTAAATATAGCATCCTAAATGATCTTATAAACTTGTGGAAATGCTAAGACACAGCTCTGCACAGCTTTTTGCTCAATTTTTTTCATTCTGCAGTAACGCACAAAAAAACAACTGGCACACTGTGCAGTGAAGACAACACATAATCTTACAAAGCAGCTTTTATCCACTGTTGCTATGGACTTAAAAGGAGTTCAAACATGAAATGACAGACAAGCAGATTTAGAAAATACCGTCAATTTTTTACTCAAATACAACTACTCTTAGGTTGCTTCATTACACCTAAATACATATATAATATAAGTAAAGGTTTTGTAAGAACAAAAAACACTAATCAACATGAATGTATGTTTTACTCATATGAGCATCAGTAACTTTTAAACTGCATTCAATTACAGACTCACTTTACCTGTACAAAAAGAACTATTTTCCAAGCACACCTCTCAAGCAAATATTAATACATTGAACAATTATAGTGAATCAGCCATATTTTTAAAGTTGACACGTTCTCTGGGAGAAAAAAAAAAAAGTATCTGCTATTGAACAGCACATGAAACAGTTTTAATTATAATGGCATGGGCATAATCAGTAGTGATTCAGGAGTGAATTAAAGAATTAGATCACGTGACACCAACAATACAAGTGTAAAGTACCCTACAATAATACTTAATTACTGTAAACTCTGTATTCAGAGTTTGTTACTTTTGGATCTGCAGACAAGTTAGTTAAAGCCAATATAGATGATATTCTCAAAGGTGTACTTAGGTAGAATGAGCATGTACAGCAATGTTACCACATTCTTATAAAAACACTCACTTTGATCAGATGTCAAAATAGAATAAAATAGATACATTTAGGAAATAACTGCTGCACAATGTAAGTTCATCACAGTCGAAACTGTCACATTTCATTTTTTGTAAATGTAAAAATTAAGAAAAAAGTAGGTCACAATAACAAATTTCCTTCCTTATGTTTTGGCTCAGAGTGTAAACTCCTGATTCTCCTGGGAACAGACAGATTTTTATTCTGAATTCGTCTCTGATTCGTTTATATGCCTTCGGCACCGTCTGATAACACTCCTATTGTTTGATAGCATTGGAATATACACACACGTGTGCACAAACACATACATATTAGCAAACACACACACGGCTCCATTTGAGCACGCAGTCACAAACACACCCCGCTGCTGTAGGAGGGGGACAAGTGTCAGCTGGAGGCACAGAAAGATAGGCCGCCACTGCTACACAGTTAATCTTAATGAAAAACGAGTCTGCCTCCAGACTGGGTACTTTGGCTGACATCCATTGATGTTCTTTCCTCAATGCTTCTTTTTTTTTTTTTTTTTTTCATATATATCTATATTGTTTAAAATGCATCACAATGCTTGAATTGTACCAATTCATAAGTTGGTTAAACTTTTTCTTCCCTGCACAAAATTATGACAGTATGTGTTCAGCATTTGTGCAAATAAAATCATTGCATGTAACTTAGACATAAATAACCGGTCAAAAGGGAAACTGATCGGGTCTCCATCTGGGTTCATCCTCCTGGACTGGAGGTGCCTTTGACAAATTTGACCACATCATCCCCGTGCACTGCCTGAGATACACCACTGGCCTCTCAGAGTAGTTCATCTCATTTCTGATTAAGAGAACCGAGTCCATTGCCCTGGGCAGAGCAAAATCTCGCACCCACAACGTCACCTGCAGAGTTCCTCAGGGCTGGCCCCACCCTCTTTTCCTTCTTAAACTTTAGAAAAATGTTCCTTTGACTTATCATTACAATTTTTTCCTGTCGCACTTTGAGATTGTTTGAATGTAAAGTACGTTATAAATAAAATATATTACCATCATTATTATTACACAGTGCAAAATGGAAAAAAAAGACCTATTTTGAAAGCATGCTATTCGATTCTTTTGTATTTCTCCTATGAAACCTTTTTTTATACTGTTTAAAACAGTCACACGCTATTTGTCCTTACTGCCTGATTTATTGCTTTGGCACTTCAGAGTAATTAATTATTGTTTTATTAGTTATAAACATTTACACCACAGCACGTCTACCTCATTGCAGGAAACTGGATAATTTCTACCTGCATTTCTGTTCAAATCATTTTAAATGTTGATAGTGTGAGTGTTTTGAGGATTTAATTGCCATGAATATTAATGTGGATTACCGGCTGCAACTTTATTTAAAACCAGCTGTTCTGGCTGTTGTTCTCAGATAAAGGAACTATATTTAAAGGAGGAAAATATTTTGTATTAATGAATTACAAATAAAAATAAAAATGAGCAAGCGACTGCTGCAAGTTCCTCCCCTGCAAGATGAAGTCTGAGAGAGCTACTTTATACAGCAGATAAAGCTAATATGAATCTGAGCTCCTTTTCATATAACATTTTTTATTTGTAAACAACGTTTTCAAGTCATATTAGCCAATAATATCAAGGCAGCTCAATTAAAAAGTGACTCATCTGAAATTAACAAGAGAAGAATGAGCAAAAGCCAAAGAAAACATAAAAAAAACTTTTACATTTTCTTTTCACAAACTTCTTTATTGCAACAAAATGGACAGTAGCCAGCTCTTCACTGCCCTGAACAATTGATAATGGAAGAGGGAATATTAATTATAGTTAGATGTCCATTAATAATTCTGGTAAACACAAAGGTGGCATGATGATGACTCGGTATGTTGACGTTACCAACTGGAGGTCAGCGATCACTGCTGCGAGAGCTCATGTGATTTATCATTTTCACAAATAATACAAGGTCAAAAAGTTAAGAAATTGCTCCAAAAGTTAATTCATCATACATTTACTTCAGATAAGAAAAAAAAAAAAAAAGAAGGGATATTCGCCAGTGAGGCTAGAGAGCAATGTGGGCAGAATTGGTTTCCACTCTTACTGTAAACAAGTGCCTGAAGCAGAGTCCTGACCTCTTGTGCCTGTCAAATGTTGAACTCGCTGCTGTGACTTCCAATTTACTTGTCTCATTGTTGCAGCAGTGAAGGGGTCAGGCCTTGTCATGACTTGTCCGCAGACAGAAAGTGTCTCGTCCCCCGAGGAGGTGCTCCTGGTACGTTTTTCTTCCTTCTCCTTGTTTCTTATGGTTCTTCGCACGACGCTGCGCATGACAAACCCACTGTGCATCAGAACGTGAAGGGGTTTGACGCTTCACCCATGAACAGCCAGGGGCTTTGACCCCCATTGTGATGCTCGCAGTTCTTTTCATCATTCGTTAATGTAAATAACTCTTGAGTAAAATGAACACATGAGATTTGTCAGATGGTCTTCCAATGTAATACCAATTGCAAATGCTTCAAAACCACTTTTCTTTTTCACTTGCCAATGTAGAGTGTACTGGCAGTCACAAGCATTGTAACTGCAATTCTTAAAATGACTTGTTTTATTTAAATAATATCAATGTAAATTATTATATCAACAGACTAACACTGATTTATTACCTCTTGATTCTAGCATGTTGCCCCAAGGTGTAATGCTGTTGAATAAATGAAGTGAAACATTTTTTTTTTTTAAACCATCAGATATGGAATCAGTTTTTTTGTGGGTACTTCCTGTCTCGTTCAATTTCCTCTGTGCAACTTGACAGAGGCTGCCGTTACAGCTTCCGTTTAAAAAAGAGACTTGTCGTGTATTGTTGAAGGAGCAGTAGTGCGTTAGTGCTTGGTGTAATTGAAGGTTAACACACCTCATGCCCTTCACTTATTAGGTGCTCTGCAAAGAAGTTGACGTCAGTCGAACTGCTGTGAGTCGGTTTGGCCTTTTCAAAACACTCTTACTAGGAATGGAGAAGGTAAGCATCTGTCTTCTTTCTATTCTGCCTCAGAGGTATTGCTAGGTATTGTTTTCTGTACAGACAAAATTTAAAGGCTACATATCGAGATGCTAAATACAAGTCAAAATATTTTGTACTTTAGCAACAATGAAAACCTGATATCAGTTAAATATTTTGATGAAAGGTTTGAAATGTGTCTTGCCAACATTTTTTTTTTTTTTAAATGATGGAAAATAAATTGTGTTCGATTTTGACTGTTTTGAGCTATTTCCCTTCTTCTTCTTTTTTCACTAGTACGCAAGTCTTGATTAAAAGTTCTGTCTGGTTGATTAAAAATAGTCATCCCTAACATATACAATGAGAAGTACCAATGCAGGGTATTAGGCGAGATACCTCGTACTGGTATTAGTGCATCTCAAAACAGGAGTGTATTATTGTTGTGCGATGGCAGCCAGGTTTGCAAACAATTTTATAACATTTGAATCCTTACATTCACTACAGTAAGGCTTTTGAAGTAAACTTTTTTTTTTTTAACAAAGAATGTACAGTATAGCTGTGACATCATGTGATCTAACTTGCAGATCAATGTGTTATGCCGAGTTGAATGCTGGACTACTGTGGTGGGAGTTGTGTGGGATACAACTCACCGTTGACTTTGAAGATATCAAAATAGCAGCAACACATCTGCATTGTACACATTCACGAGAATTATCTTCTTCAAAGATGTTGAACTTGTGAAGGTGTATTTAGTTGTGTCTGGTGAGCCTCAAATCGAAGGCGACAAGACAACATTCTCGACAAAATGCCTGAAACACCTCAACTGACTCCTCTCAAAGCGGAGGAGTGGCAGCTCAACTTTGAGTCTGTCAAATTTGATCCAACTGAAGACCATCTAGATTCCAAATTCAGTCAATTCAACCTGGCCAAATGCACTCAGAAAGGAACCAAAATGTCAGTCAGAGTCAGAGAGAATTCTATGTCAGGAAGAAATGTTCTGCATTGGCAACCAAAAGTAGGTGACATTTCTGTATCTAAGTCACAAATATGAGAATTATATTTGAATTTATTTATTGAACGTGTCCATTAAACATCCAGGAAACTAGTGAGAAAAGAACTTTGCATACTTTTGAGTTCCACTGTAATCTCGCTGGGAAAGAGAACAACCTGGCAAACAATAAAATGATTTTTAATATGCAAAAAAAAAAAAAAAAAAAAAAAAAAAAAAAAAAAAAAAAACAAAACGCTTCA
>OMNM01021423.1:1880-12133 GCA_900302745.1 Parablennius parvicornis | reverse complement strand
TACTCCATCCAATCATCAGTCAGAAAACTCAGCAGTAGGCCTCCATGTACCTAATCACACCTCCCTCACACACACACACACACACACACACACACACACACACACACACACACACACACACACACACACACACACACACACACACACACACGTTTTACTTACTGGCAGAGTTCGACACCACCGGGGCATCTGAGGGTCAACGAAACAAACGCATGCAGCATGCAGGAATAAAGCAGTGCAGAGAGGAGTGTGAGAAAGAAAGAAAGAAAGAAAGGAAGAAAGGAGACGAGTAGACGCAGCCTGATTCAGGCATCGTTTTCAATTCAAAACGCATCGTTTTGGAAATGTTTTGCTTTTACGTGGCAACGTTTTGAAAATAATGTCTATTTCCATGTGAAACTGAAAAAAAAATGTAGTTAGCTTGTCGGGCTACTACCGCCATGGTGCGCTTGTATTAGTAGTATTAGTATTAGTGTTAGAGTATTAGTGTTTTCACCCGATTCCATGGAGACGGAGCATTTTCCAAAGGATGTGTTTTCAGAACATTTTCAAAAAGTTTCATTTTCCCGTTTCCATGGAGATGAAGCATGTTCAAAAAGTTCTGTTTTCGAAGCATTTTCAAGAAATGGCATTTTCCTTATTTCCGTGGCGATGGAGCTTTTTCCAAAAGGTGCATTTTCAACTGTTTCCATGGAGAAGGTACCTTTTCGAAAAGTTCCACCTCAGATGCTTTCAAAAACATGTGTTTTCGGAAACTTCGAGTACCGTTTCCATGTCAACAGACATGGAAAACGTTAACGTTTTTATTTAAATGCTTTTTGCATGTGGGACTCAACGTGAGGCGGCGACAACATGCACCGAGAAGCAAGAGGTGAAAATAAATAAAAAAACAAAATCAACCAATCATGACAGAAGTGAGTATTGATTTCCACTTTCCAAAGGGAAACTTTTTGATGAAGTGAAAGAATCTGTTCAGCTGATCAAAAAGGCCTAAAACAGTAACGAACCGTGTGCCGTTTCCTACCTCACTGATTCCTGGCGTGATTGTTGGTGCGGCGATAAAGACGACGTACGGGGCGAACTCTGCCGTCCGCAGAACCTTCAGAGCCTGGCGAAGAGCAAACATTAATATTTATGGCGCTTTTCAACAAGTTCTTCCACAGCCCTACTCAACTTGACTCGACTTGCTATTGACGGTTTTACTCTACGTGTTAGTCGCTGCCACCAGGGGGCGACCAGAGGAATCAGGAGCTCGACCACTACCAGTTTCAGGAGGTCTCTGAGCCAAGGTGTTTTGGATTAACCGGTTTCCCTGTTAACTGGTGACCAGTTTCCTCAAGCGTCTCCTTTTTGCAGCAGATGTCAAAAACTCGACCAAACTCTGCAGCTGTCCTGGCGAATAACGTTTGACCGCATTTCCATTAAAATTTAAAGTATCGTAGCATTTCTTTGTCTTATTTTATCATCAGCTGCTGCTAACAGCTTGTGGTAGAAGTCACCAGTTAACAGGGGGACGAGTGAAACTGAAACACTGGACAGTGAAGCACGATCCTAATAATAAACATTTGTAATATTATTAATAAACATATAAAAATATATTCTATTTAATTTATCATTTGAGCTGATATCCAATTCATGTCCGCTCCGCATCATATCGGGGGTGATTACTTGTGCACGACGGGGAAAATTCAGATGACTCCGCCCACTCACAATCTGCTGTGGTTGAGTTAAGTTGAGTAAGGCTGAGCAGGAACTAGTGGAAAAGCACCATGAGGAGACACACACGCACTGCTTGGTCGTGCAACCACACACACACACACACACAAACACACTCACCTGAGGTTCCACGTCCAGGATGGCGACGAGCCCCTGCTGGTGGATCTTGCGCAGCGTCTCCAGCCGCGTGCCGTACATGGCGTCCTCGTGGCTGCCGTACTCCAGGTACTCGTTGTTGCTGATGTCCTGCATCATCTGGTCGTGAGACACGAAGAAGTAGTTCTTCCCGTTCTCCTCGTCCTTCTTCGGGGGTCTGGTCGTGTCTGCGGGGCGGAGAGTCGGACGAGTTCAACGCTCGGAGTCGACAAGGCGACAGGAAGCGAGAGGCCGGCCGCGGTTTATGACTTACGTGGGATCGGGTAGGCGAATCGGTCGGGGTTTTTGGTTATGAGTGTGTTCTTGATGTGTCGTCTTCCGACTCCGTGAGCACCTGACGAACAGAAAGCGTCGGAGAGAAGGATCAGGAACAGTTCATGAGTCTGGCAAGTTTTTCTCACTTTCAACCAAATCAGGTTTGATTTATTCACTTACCTTTAAAAAGAGACAACAGCTCTTTAAGATTCATGTATAGTTCCGATATCAGTACGGTAATTTGCTTTCATGATGTTTTAGTTACAGTTTAGGATGAGAAATATTTTATATTCTTTTCAGACATTTGGGCTCTTCTTAAAGCCTTTTTAGCGCCTGATGTGTCAAAACGACCTCAATTGTTATCAAACATAATCTAATAAAACATGAAATGCACTAATTGGTTGATAATGTAACAAAAACACTGAGTCCGAAATGCAAATAACATTTTTTTTTTTTTAATAAAGACCAAAATGTAAGAACTGGTCAATAATATAACAAGACAAAACTTAAAAAACTTTTCAATATTACATTATGGGGCAGGCAAAAATATTTTTCCCTTAATAGTGTAATAATCTTATTGCATCATAAAGTCAGTCAGTGATTTATGGATTGAATTTGAACTGCTTCAGTTGAATACACTGCAATAAAGACTATTAGTTTATACGTATATCTATATACAGTTTATGTATTATATATATGGATGATTGCTGTTACTCAAGTGATTTATAGTCTTCTATTCACTATAATCTGTAATCTGTAAACTAATTGTCCAATCATAACTATATGATAATGTATAACATATAACATATTAATATCACATTTAAATGTTGTTACATTTTTTTTTACATTATTAAGCAGTTGTTACATATTGGATTTGTTACATTTTATTAGTTACATTTTGGGCTCAGTACTTTTGCTACATTATCAACCAGTTATTATTACATTTCAGGTTTTATTACATTATATTTTATAACAATTCAGGTTGTTGTTACATATCGGGCTCTAACAAGCCTTTATCTCATATTAAGGCTTATTTTCTTGTACTAGTCCTCATTTGAATTTTTTTCGTTAGTTGTTGTAGCATTTTTCCCCATTTATGGTGGTAGCACCTTCGTTGTCGACTCAGAAGTTGAAGAAAAAAATAAAATCTGTTACTCACCTAACAACACTAACGTTTTCCTCTTGAAGGCCGGGAGTTTCACCACCTCCTCATAAGTGACGAGATCTAGTTGGTCGAACACTGGACGGGCAAAAGAGGAAGAACGGAACAGGTGAGCAGGAAAACGACAGGACGAGGAGGTCCAGAGGAACAAAGTGACGTTGGAGAACTACTGGGTGAAGAGAGGGAGAGGAAATCTCACAGACAAACAATGAACGGCGTCATAAAGAACCGCTGAACCCGTGTTACCGAACATATTTCTACTGAAACAGTCAATAACAGGTTCTGTGGTTTAGCCGTTTCTTTATGAAGTTTCACCCCGAATGGGAGAATTGGAAACATTTGAACTGTTGGGTTTAGATTTTACAAACATTTGTTTTCCACTCACGAGTTTGTATTGACACCCGTTTGTACCAGTTGATATATTTTAAGCTGTTTTCAAGCAGAAGAGTTTATGATGATGCCAAAACTCAAAGTGGACAATTCCTCAGTATTGTTGTTCAAGTTTCTTAATTTTTAAACAATAAACATACATTTAATGTCAATTCTTCCAGAATATGCAACCAAAGTTGCTTGTTTTTTGTTTTGTTTTTTTGTGGGAAATTCAGGGAAAAGGAGGATTTAAAAATTTGAAATGAGTCTCGTTAGGTGATTATTTTCACATTTTAACCAATAAAAGTCCAGAAATTGATTAATTACAGAAATTACTGTGAATTTTGAGAATAGGTTTGAATCTGGATGAGTCGTATAAAATCAATGTATTATTGTGATGACAATTTTCTAAAGTAACTTAATTAAAGAAACGCAATACAAATTTAAGGCCTGTTCTGTTAAAATTTATCATCCACGTTGCTTAATTTTTTCAGAATTTGTGAAAAAGTCAGAAGTATTTGAAGTCCCTGTTAAACTTTAGTTAAGTTTTATAGATTTATAGAATTAATAATTTTGATTGAAGGCAAATTGAGCATAATTTGAATGTTGCTTTTTTTATGTAGGAAATTCAGAAATAAAAGCATAGAGAAAACTGCATTTTTTAATACACAATATTCCAAACACGTGATATCCATGAAATGAGTCTTGTAATCATTTGATTACATTTCCATTTTAACCCAAAATATGTCCACAAATCTGCGTCGCTACATGAAAATGTTGTCAGTATATGAAATGTAATAGGTTTTAATGGATTACCACGATTTATTGGGATTACAACAACATGGACCTTCTTTTATATTAAAGCTGGAGCAACAATGCAATGTTTTGAATCAACAGCTCAGATACCGTTTTACATTTGTTGAATTTTCTCTCTAAACTGTACGACCACACCGGCGTGAACGAAGGCGCCGGCGCTCAGAGATCTTCACGTGTTCTGGGTACAATGTGTTCTCTGAAACCGGAGCCTCCTTCTTCTCAGGACGCTGACACGGGAAATACAAAACCCACAAGTCTCTGTGGATCTCCAGTCAGAAGACAGCTGCTGCTCAGCTCCACTGTAAATGACCGCACGCTTAAATCACGGTCGGGATTTGTCGGGGGGGAGGGGGATTAAGACGGACACACCCCTCCCCCGCTAGCAACTCGCACCGTTCACAACAAGCAGCAAATGACATTATGATTAGCAGTTTGAGTGGGAAAAGCTGCGTTATTGCAATCATGAGTTTGCAATCATGATCATTTTAAAAGTCAATAAAAATCTATATTTTTGCAGGAACTTGCATTTATTTTCTAAATTCATAGACTTCTAAAGGGAAAAACACAAATTCCCAGATTTTTCTTTAACTTCAAAATGTAATTTGCTTTGTCGGTATCATCACTTTTTTCACTTGCTATTTTTGAACATGACTTTAAGAAACTTTACAAGGAAAAATAAGTGAAGTGACTGAAGGAATAACAACCTTTAAAAAAAAGTGATTATATTTTTGAAATTGCCATTATCCATCAATTTTTAAATAAGCAAAACCTTAGAGATTTCGTTTTTATGAACAAAGTTTTACCCCCATAAAACTACTGAAAACTCAGTCCAGATGATTTTTAACGTATTTCTAATAGAAAGTTTTCCAAATACTGATAAATTCAATCTAAATACAACCTGAAAACTTTCACTGAAACATGTTTTATCATTTTAACTTGTCTACATTTATCACATTTATATCACATTCTCTATCGAAGCATTTAGTTCTTTGTATTTTGCAGAACATTATTCCCTTCTACTTTGTTTGAATGACAATTAAATCTCTTCTCCCATCCTGGTTTTATTCCACCGATTGTCTTTATTGATGATTTTAGTGGAATAAAACTTAACGGACAGAACGAACAGAGAAATGTAGTTATGGTGGAAATCAAAAACAGAAAAATATAAAGTTTCACGTTTGTCTCCAATTTCTGTTTGATGATTTCAACAGAAAAACAAAACGTGAAACAGGATTTTAACTAAAGTCAGTGAAAGAGAGAGTGAGAGAGATAGAAAAAGATATATAGAGAGAGAGATTGACAGAAGAGAGAGAGAGTCGCTCTCACTGATTGTTACTTACATGCAGAGAGGCCGTTCAGTAGGAGAAAGCGAGAGAGATGAACAGTAAACATGATTCAGTTACAACAGAATTACAACATGTTTCAGACAGAGAATGGACAGAATAGAAAGAGAGAGAATAGAGAGAGTGAAGGAGAGAAAAGAGAGAGCGGAGAGAGAACAGAGATAATAAAGAGAGAGAACAGAGAAATAAAGAGAGAGAACAGAGAGAATAAGGAGAGAGAATAGAGTGAATAATAGAGAGAGAGAACAGAGAATAAAGACAGAGAGAACAGGGAGAGAAGACAGAGAACAGAGAGAGAGAGAGGGAGAGAGAGAGAGAGAGAGAGATTGAGGGAGAGCACTCCTGTTGTTCTGAACACAGTCAGTCAGAGTTCGGTTGATGTTATGAAGGATGAAACTGTCAGATGAGTCGATGATTCATCAGCGTAAAAATGTACATTTCCATGAAACACGACACACATTCCACCAGCAGGTTCATGAAGAGGACAAATCTCGGTGCTGCTGTGCACCCGTGATAAACAAAGGAATAGTGTGTTAAGTTATTGTGTGGAGCTACTTTCCTTCAGGTCGGGTCCTTCATCCATGCTGTGATAAAACTCTCATTTACGTAATTACACACTGTACTCTTTATCCATTTATCATTACAAAAACAATCAACAGCACCACCTCGTGGCCTGGCACGCCAACTACATAATTTCCCAAATGTTGCTGCGTAATTAATGCAAATCTATTGTGTTGTTGTATTCAAACTTGTAACATTTGTAGTGTCTTGACTTTTTCTCTCCAACAAGTTTAGGTGATAGTTTGGAGATACGAGAAGACGTTGTCTTACTTTAAACAACGTTAGCTTGGATGCTAACTCACCTTGCATAGCTGTCTCATAACAGAAACATATTGTTTCATGATATTTACCATCAACTATACTCCAGTATTACTCTAGTAAATAAATATCTTCTACTTTGTGCACTGTAGTTTCATTAAAAAAACCCAGCACCGACAAGTGGCCAAACATGAGAACGACATCGTTTCTCTTTTTTTTTCTGCTGTTGCTGTGGAAACGCAAAACTTCTGAAACAAAAATATAAGAACGATGCCTTTTCTTTTCACTTGAAACGTTGTTGTGTAAACAGAGCCTCAGTTTTTTTCACATAGTCCAAAAACCCTTGATTCTAAATGTCCTTCCTGCTCGCGGGCGTGTGTGTCTGTGATGGACAGCTCGACATTGTCTCCGCCCCCTAACATACTGTCAAACTTGTTCAGCTTGTTTACTAATACCTGCATGAGCCTGTTGGTTGGTGGATTCACAGTATTGATGTGCAAATGAAGGACTGACAGTAGATGAATGAACATATGCATGCAATGCATGCTGGGCAACATTCATTTTTAAAGAAAAGGCTCACAGATCAAACAAAAAACAGTCAAAGCAGAAGAAACTGAGACGACAGAGTGTGAGCATGTACTTCAAATGAACACGCACGCTCTCATCCACACACGCACGCACGCATCCACACACGTACGCACGCACAAACACCCTTCAGTCCGCGCTCTGCATGCCTCCTCTACCCATAATCCCTGGTGTTAAACTGCACGCACTCAGACGTGACACACAACAAAGAATTAAGAAACATTATCACATCTCCTGGTGCGTCGGCCTGCAGCCTCTGATCACCGTGTGAGCAGTCAGGATCATCGCATCACATCTGCATCGGCAGTGAGAGTTATATAAATAGGATGCGATGTGCAGATATAGATCTGCTTCTGATATAGACGTAAAGTTTCCATGCGAAGCCCCCGAGGCGGGACGCGGACGCAGCACACCAGCTGAAGACACCTGAGACCAGGTCTCACCATCAACCTGTAAACAGGGAGTTTTTCCTTCCCACCGACTCCAAGGCCCACAATAAAAGATGTTGCAAATAGTTGGACTAACTTCATTGAATTGCTTCATTTGGTAACATCGAAATTAATCAATTTCTTCAAACTTAATCTAATTCATCAACTTAACTTGGAAGAACTTTATTCATTAAGATGTGACCATTTGAATCAATTTAAATAACTTAGTCCAACTTTTTTTTTTTTTTTTCAGTAACTTGCTCATGTGGTGTTGTTGGTTTGTGCCTTCAAATGACTGTCTTGTAATTGGTGCTATTGAAATAACATTTAATTGAAATTGAATTGATCTGCACACTTTTAAATACATCTGCTATATAGAATAGCAGAGACATTATAAAGCATAGAATGAAAAGCAAAAAGGATTAGATCAAGTAAGTATATGTAAGGAAGAGGGGCAAGAAAGAAGGAAATGAAGACAGCAAAAGTGAAATTGGACAAAAATATAAAGAAGAAAAAAAAAAAGAAAAAAGGATACAGAATTAAAAGAGGTAGAAGATGAATGAAAGGAGAGGTCCTGCTGTTTGCGCCTCAGACTAACTGGTTGATTTGCATTCAGTGCGAGGAAATACAAAACCACATGTGGTCAGTCTGGGGTTGAATGGCGAGTGAGAGGAGCTGAAATCACCGACGCCGTCTCCCGACGAGATCAAACTCCACTTAATGTCAAGTGGTCCTTCATGATCTGGTCGTGAGGTTGAGCCTGTTTCACTTCGTAATTCCTCCATAAATGTGACCATTTCTTTATTATTTCTAGAATTATAGAGTTGTAATCAAGTACTCACACCTAATTTAATCGTGTAAAATCACAGAACAGGTGACATTAAATAGAAAGGTGGCGACTCAACACAACATCGTGACACACCGATATCGATATTGGGTCCAATAATTGTCTTTGATTATTTGGTTGATGGGTTTTCCACTTTTGTTTATAATCTTATATTGTATATTTTTTATATGTCAAAAGCACTTTATAAATATACTTTATTTACTTACTACCAAGAAATACAGTATAGAATAACTAATGTATTATTATTATTTTTCCTTTTTATTTAAAAAAAGGAAAAAAGTAGAAAAAAAAGAAGGCTTATTACATTTTCAGTTGAAACGCTTTTGAAAAGCTTTTTTCAATAATGTAACATTTTTGGCTTTATTACATTTAAAATGACCAAATGTATTGTGTAATGAGTCTGTATCCAAACATTTACAAGGATCCTCATTACCTGCAGCACTGCTGCAGCTACTCTTCCTGGGGTCCACCAAAAAACATTTTATATACCAAAAAATAAATAAATAAATAAAATCACATTTTAAGCAAACAAAAACTGAAAAACAATATAAAACAGTAAGAGTAAATTATTAGCTATTTGCTTTGTCTTAGCACGAAACTTTCCTTTTTTACCCCTCCGCCGCCTGTCACAACATCTCCCCTGGGGTTGTGGAGTCACAAACACGCGTAGTGTTTTATTTTCCCAACCTCACAACGCTCCCGCCCGGTTACACCAGCCGACACATGGCGATGACATTGGAGAAGTGTCACTCGTGTGCTCCGTCAGTGTCCAGACGCCTCCGAACATTTCTGCTCCCGCACCTCTTAATTTGACCCCGGCGACTCCACCGGCAAGCCGCCTCAACAAACAGCGAGGCACACGTGCAGGTTTGCAGACACACGGAGAGAAATTGCTGAATTGTGCTGGTCGCTCCCCAACGGCGGCCCACGTTTCCTCCTCTGTGCTCATATAAGATTTCTGCTGCATGAGCAGCTTCCCCTGTCAGCGACCGGAGCAAATGCTGGCAGATCTGTTTACATACATGTTCTTGGCACACCAGGTGCTCTGAACCCTGGCTGATTGGAAGGGTATATTTACTATATACAGTATATTCAGTCTAGAGCTCAGATTGATAGATGGAGAGATACTTTATTAATCCCGAGGGAAATGTCACAATCAGGAGGTAAAACGACTTCAACCTTTACAGGAAAGGTTTCCAACCTTTTTCCAAGAAGCACTGAAAGCAAAACTTCAGAGAGACACTGGGGTCAGCCCGTGTGGTCTTTTATTTACCGGTGAGGTCAAATGCCATATGGCAGTGCCCGCCGTCACCAGGGTACAAAAGCAGAAAGCCTTGTTAGCGTCTGATATATAACAACAACCCGAAATGTTATGAAATATAATGTAACAAACCCAAAATGTAATAACTGGTCAATAATGAAAAAAGATTTAACAAGATATATACTGATGATAGGAGGAATACATTACAGATTGTAGAAAACAGAAGACTATAAATGACTTGGGCAACAGTAATGTTACATGAATACCATAAACCACACATAGCTCTACGTATAAACAAATAGTCTAAACTTTTAGAACTCATTCTTTCAGTGTATTCAAATTGAAGCAGTTCAAGTTCAAACCATAAATCATGATGTAAAAACATTATTATACTACGTTATGGCCACAAAAGGGGTAAAATATAAGGGGGAAAATATATATTAAAAGTCTTTAAGTTTGGGGTTCAGCATCTTATTAAATTATAGGCCAGTTATTA
>OMNM01021420.1:6345-29198 GCA_900302745.1 Parablennius parvicornis | reverse complement strand
GATGGGGAAAAGCTAAAAAAAAAAAAAAAAACCTATAAAAAAATCCTAAAATTCCTATAATTTCTAGAAGAAAAGAATGTTCAATATAGCATTTAAACAGAAGGAAAAAGCCATCCAAATGGTTAAAAAAAAAAAAAACCTTGAAAAAAATAGAGGAAAGTGCTAAAATTAGACACAAAACTATGTTAAGAAGTCTTTACCATCCTGAATGCTAACTGAAAGTTTTTGCAGGAAAATAAGCGACAGGAAAGATTTTCTGTTTGTTAAGAAACTATTCAGTGGAATTAATAACAGATGTAACGTAAATCTTTATATTGAAGTTTGCTGTTGGAGTGTCATCTGGAGTTTGAACTGATTGGCTGAAAAAAAGATTTAATATTTGACTGAGTCAGTTTCAAGCTGTAAATCTTTCTTATTATGTTTCGTATAATCACAAATTAATACATCTTTATATGTTGTACTTTCCTTGCAGGGCTGCACGCTTGCAGAGCATGCCTTTCTGTGTGGGGTTTGCATGTTCTCGCATCATTTTCATCATGAAATATCAAATAGTTTTATTCCTTTTAGTTCTTTTAGATTCCTGCAATTTCTGCTGCAAGACGATCACATAAGAATAGCCCACGTCTGACTTGTGTGTTTTGCTTGGAGTTGCAGATTGTTACTACAGAAGCCCAGAGCGGACATAGTTTCTTCAAAGAAGGCATTTAGAATTTTAATGAGTTTGGCTCCTCTTTGAGATAGACGCATGCTGACTGCGATCTGCAGTCTCGCCACTAGGTGTCAGTAAATCACACACACCTTTTCTTTGACCATATCTGTAAGAGTTTACAATGCTCTTGGTCTCATATCTTACTTTTTTATGTAACTGGATTTAAAAATTATGGAAGAAAAAAAAAAAATCCTCAGTGGCAAGTTAAAAAATAGCTTTGACTCTCACAAGGAGCTTTCTTAACATAATTTCTTATCTAAAAGCTGGGTTACAAGGCAATGCTTATTAATCTGGGTTGTTTGACAATGAGTCACGACTCTTCCTGTTGTGAGTCTCCACTTGCCAAAAATAACTTTCTATCATCACAAAGCCGGAATCCCTCTTTCAAGCATGAATTGTTTAAACACCCTTACAAATGACCATATGCATTCATCAGAGCCAGAATGAAGCCAGATCTAGACTCAAACAGCTGCAGCAGCCTCCCGTCATGTGACTCCCTTCTCATTTATCGCCATTTACCCTTAACTTTGCCTCACTGCATGGTGGCAGTGCGACACACACGTTCCTCTGACGACTTTCTGCGTCACGTTTTTTCTATTGCTGGGCGCATCCGTTGGTGCAGAGCGACGGGAAGAAAAGGAAGGAAAAGGGGTAGAGAACTGCTGTTGATCAACATTCTCATAGAGAAGAGAAAGACGCCTCAGACGGAGGGAAGAGAAGATGGATAGAAAAAGACGACCTTGATTGTGTCTGCTACTTTTTCCCCCAAAACTGACCTTGAATGTGGCCATTTCTTTTCTTAACTGGCTGATCTGTGTGTTACAACAGAACAAAACTGTATCATTAAAATCGATGATGCCAGCAGCAGCAGGCTCATGTCGTCTTTGCCTGGATTTTCAGTCGTTAAATTATTCACGACGGCTTAGGGAACGGATGCTGTATCGTGTACTTCAGGTCGGGAAGTTTCTTTCGGCAGCACGCTGTCATGATATCACAAAGATTTCCACATTTTAGGAAACATAAAACAGAATTTCGGATCTTCGTTTGGAACAAAGCGTCATTAGAGTGCCTGATCAGATTTGAACGCTTTGTTCTGAAATCCGTCTACAAACAGTTTTTGTCAGGTAGTCTCTGCACAATGCTTAATGTCAGTTTCCATTTGTCTTTCTAATTGTCAAGATTAATGGTTTGGTATGCAAGAGTTTGTTGTTGATCCAAGATCTTTACAGATGGGCTCAAGTTTTGTCCTGTTTTTAGCAAAATGTCCAAGTTTTGGGAGATACTTTGTATTGTACTGTTTTAATGAGAACGGGCAAAAAGTTTGCACCATGCAGGTGAGTTGGTGAAGATCTGAAAGCTGCATCCAAAGAAGTGTCAGGCTTCAGTCAGTGTTAGTGAGGACTCAATTCACGTTGCATTTTCCCCCCCGTTTTTGTTTCCATAATTTCTTATACGTCTTTGCACTAAAATTTAAAAGGACAACTGTGAGTTGTGGTTATTTATTGGTCATCCTGCTAGTTTACTTCAAAGACACAACTAGGATGAAACTGGACATTCTGATCCAAGACGTTCATTGTGGATTTTAAAGTTCTGCTCCAAACTGTAGTTCAATTACAGGAGTCAGCTTTTTAACTTTCACTCTCCACACACTGCAAAATCGTGAGGTTTTCCTGCTGTCAGTAGTTTACTGTGGCAGGAATTTCCACTTAATATTTACACCCCTCATGAATTGCAGTTCCATTTTCTCCAAATAAACTTTTTTTTTTTTTGCACTTTGTGGTTCAAAGAATCAACTCTATCTGTATATACTATAGCCTGCAACTGGTGTATCTGTAAAGGTTATTATGACGTTCAATTTGAATTTGTGTTTTAGTGTTGCTTTGTATTCCATTTAGTTTTTCTCTGAACTATTTAAGCCCTAAAGTTTTACATAAATCTACTGTATTCTTCTATGGTTAATAAAAATGACTTTGCTTTGAGGCTCCAGTGCTCGTGCAGTATGTGACTCTTGTTCTCAGGCTCAGGGAAACTTTATCTGTTTCACAGTGTGACACTGGAGCTTTTGTGTGTAGATACAGTATATAGTTTCAGCCGGAGTTTCCACTCTGCGCCGTCTTCAGACGCTTTCAAGACGCTCCATTTGGTTAATTTTAATTCAGAACTCATTCATGAATTCATGTGTTTCTGGCTCAGATAATTATTGTTATTGTATTGCAACAGAAATTTCGTCACCATTTGTTTTCAGACTATGTCTCTGCTGAAAACAACAGGGAACAAATGAATCTTTTCATTGTGTTATTGTCATCTAATCCTGGTCAACTCAACAGTTTCAGTTGCATTTCTCCCACTGATCCACTCAATATACTCTTACAGGCCTCCTGACTGACAATCTTAGATTATCTACGAAGTTTTTATTAAACAATCATACAAATGTACCCAAAAACTAACAATAGTAACTTTTCAGCTTCAGTTATTTTTGGAAATATGCAACTATTTTAGTAGATTAAATGAGGGTTTTCAAATACTTTCAAACATGAATAGTTGAATATTCTTAATAATATCAGTAGGACAGCGTGACCCAATAAGTGAAATCATTCTGCATCAACCAGAATCTGCATGGTAATGTCAGTGTTGAAACCTCTGACTGCAGTACTGGTGTTTGGCCGCAGTGTGGCAGCAGAGGAGCGTCACTGGGCTTCAGGCTGCATCAGCCTCATGAAGCTGCAGTGGTTTCTGCAGTCTTGTCTCACCTTCAGTGACACACCCTCATGCACGAGCTTAGGTCAGTATTTAAAGCTCCTCCATGCACGGGGCTGCGTGCTATGCATGTTTCTGTGCGATCCCACGATAGTTTCACGTGCAGGTCTAGGCCTGAGATTTATTTTGATCCATCCTCGTTAAGTGACAACGAGGAAGGCTCGTGTCAGGTGTGATCACAGGTACATTTGGCAAAGAATTAACGAGGAAACAACTTTTATTCCTTTCAATCACATTTAAAAAGAAAGATTGTGTCATCTTCAATTCTGACCCAAAATTAGCAGAGAGTATGTTACTGGACAGTAGATTTGCTCTTCAGTAATTTAGAATTATTTGAAATTATGTTCATTCTAATAGAACCAAAAAGATAGTTTGCGCCTGCTTTGCTGTAAATTGGAGTGAAACATCTGGATTTTATTGATTTAATCTCGTGGCAGCACCTGATTGGTCCCCCGACACTTAAATCCCACATATGTAAATCTAACCCCGCCTCTTTAAAAGAGGTTTGTTGGTTCATCGGTATCTCTTACCCGCATAGTTCAGCCGTCCACAGTGGCCGTGGACGGCTCATCATGTTGGATATGATCACTATGCAGTTTATGTTGAGTCTGTGTCATGTTTTATTAAAGACCATTTCTTAGGTTCATGGTCCTTTGGGTTTACCACCCCACTTCATCTCCATAACCACTCTTCTATGTAGCTATGTATACCTTCACTCTTGTTAGTTTGTAACTTACAGTGATTGCAGGGCTGTAATATTAATATTTGATTTGATTCTGTAAAAGCTTTCTGGTCATCCTGTTGGCAATTGAATCCTCTAATGCAGGAGTGTCAAACTTGTTTTAATCGTTTGTGCCCCTGGTACAAAATACAGTGAAATGTAGTAAAATCGTGTCTGTCCTTGGACTCCATTTTTTTTTTTTTTTTTTAAACAAGGCTGCTTCTTTCATCAGGAAGTGACTTTTTTTTTTTCTTTTAACTCTGTCTCTTACCAGCCCAGTAGGACAAGTGTATGAATGGTTTTTAGAAGAAATCATTTTTGAGAATGAAAGAACTGTTAAATTCAGGTCTCATATTGTCCTAGTGGCCGAAGCGTTCATCTCGTTGACACAGTGTTTTGGTTTTTTTGTGTGGCTCCATGTTCTCCCAGTGCGTAGGTTTTCTCTGTATTACCAGATTTTAATCCTACAGTCGAAAGACACACATTTGAGATTTATTGGACTAATAAACATAAATGCTATGATGTAAAATCATTGTTATGGGTAGAAATCAGCATTAGCAAATTCTGGATATTTTCAATTGTCAACAGATTTGTTGCAAGATTCCCATTTGAACACAATGAAATTCAACATCCAATCACAGCCTGCAGCTTGGTGGAAGAAGAAGCACGTGTGGCGTTGAGTCTGGTGTCGTTTTGTGACGACTCAACAAGCAACTAGACTTTGGGCTTCGTCTGGCAAATCGTCAAGAAGATCTGAAATCGTACTTGGCACATCGTTCCTCTTCAGGCTGAAATGTCGGCAAAACGCCCGTTTGCTTCTCAGGGCGAATGATTTGTGCAGCCCACAGCGTGCATGTTTTTCACAAAGCGATGCTGGTTGCTGCTTCGTTGACAATATGGCGGCTTTCCTCGCTGATCTTTTACCTTCGGGCAGAGATGCCACCTGCTCCTAGATTCTGAATCTGTGTTGTGTTATTTCTGCTTCTCTTATGAGAACCGTTCAAGCCGGTGCATTTATTGAAACACTTTCAGGTGATATCTTCTTTGTCATTTTTGCCGGGCCGGTTTTACACTCTTGGTCACGTGTTTGACAGGGCGACTCCGAGGGCTCCAGACTTTACTTCCTCTGAAGTATTGACAATAATCCAGGACTCCCCGTAGACGTCCAAGGCCAATTAATATATTTCCCAGCAAATACCAGGCTATGGAAGGTGCCCACGAGCACCCGGCGTGTGCTCAAGGCGGTGTGGCGCTTCAGCAGATTAAATCTCTCTGAACGGAGCTCACAGGTGTTGGCTTTTTCAAAGCTTCCTCCTCCGTCGCCCAGAAGCGTCTCTCTTCACCCGGCGACCCGAACTTGGCAAAAAAAATGTTCTCGCGTCAAAATGAAAGGGTTTTTGGATGAGACCTGTGTTTCCTTTGATCGGGATTTAGCTACTTTGATCCAAATGGCTTCCCTTGTGCACTAATTGTCTGTGAAAAGCGGCCTTGTAATGTTTTTATCAGGCGGCACCGAGGGTATGTGGTTCAAGTCTAAAAAGCAGAACTCGATGCATCATCGGCATATGCGAGTAAAAATGTAAATTGGACCCAAGAAGCTGTCAAAAATGTGCTATTTAAGTGAAAGGCATTCCCTGTTTGCCTCTTTTCTTTGGAATTTGTATTTATGGAGGCATTTCTTTTTGTGTGTGTGAACCTTACATTTTGTTTCTCCTCCTTCAGGATGTTGAAGTACATGACGGTGCGAGGCGGCCTCAGCCTGCTGGCTGTCAGGAGGGCCTGCGTTCTCTCCCGGTCTGCACACTCTGCCCCGCAGAGCAAGCACCGACCAATAAAGAAAGTCATGGTGGCCAATCGAGGTAAGAGCTCCTCCATTAAAAGTGACAATCCGGGAAAGCCAATCGTTAAATCACGTGAAGTTCCCACACGGTTTTCATTCATAACTTCAGACTCTTAAATTTGAGTTCATTTGACAGTGAGTTTGCCTTTGCACAGGCTGTTTATTTTTAACTCAACTTTTACATTTTGTCTCTCAAATTAAAATTCAGTTAAGTAAAAAATATATATTTTAAGATAATTTCTTGTCCTCATTATGTTAAATTAAAGAACATGAAACATGCAGGGCAAACACTAAATCTAAATTAGAATATTTTATAAATCTACCAAATACTGAATGTCCTGAGCCTACCAATAATTACAGATGAGTAAGTGGTGCAGTCATTGTTATTAAAACAAAATGAGAAAAATGTGCTCCGGTATAATAATTGTGACCAACTGTGTGCTCAGCACTACCCCCTACAGGGAGGCAGAGGTACTGACTGCAACTCATACCAGCTCATCAGGATGAAATAGTTGGAGAGGCGTATGAAATATATATATATATATATATGGAAGGTGTGTACTTCCAATAAAAGTGCCAACAAACGTTACCATGGTGACAGTGAGGAGCCAAAAGAAAGCCAGAGTGATGTGGTTTGTGCTGTCTGAGTCTCGTCACTCCTCTGTTTGGAAAGGAATTGTGCGATTTTGATATTTAGGAAGTGATTGAAGTCATACAGAAATAATAAATGGAGAACGTGCTGGTGTAGAAATATTCTCTGATTGATCTTGTTTTTATTTTTCGCTGTCAGCTTGTGTGATCACATGAGCCTAAATTACAAAGCTGATTTCTTTTTATCAGTAATATTGAATCAGTGCTTCAGTACTTATTTTCTACTATCTCTGTTGTTAAACGTTAATGCAGTCATTAGCTTTTTCTATTAACCAGGGTTTGACTTCCAATGAAACATAAACAACATCAGATGTTGAACTTTCCTTGAACTTCTGAGCTCCTTTTATATTTGATGTGAGGAACTCTTCTTAAAAAAATGGTTACATGAAGAGAGATCCTATAGAATATATAAACATGACATTTTCCAAACTATTTTGAAACTTTTTTTCTTTTATCGAAGCCAAACTGGGCTGGTACTTTAATTAAAAGTCAACAGTGAGCTCTATTGCGAATGTGATTTGTGAGAGTCTCTGATAATTTTCACCTATTTTCATTTTTTCTGATAAAAGTTTTCTCTACCCATCGGTGCTGATAAGAGATCAACGTGAGCAGTCACGCTGCCTCTAACGACAATGCTGGGGGTCTAAACGCCATAAACAAGCTTTGCATGGGGGTAAACATTGTAGAGTTATTAAAGTTATTGAGAGCAGAAGCAGTCAGGAGTCCGGTTGTTAGATGTGGCATAATCGTCACTGGCGAGCTGTGGCAGTACTTCCAATCACTCGACCCCCTTCTGTTAATGCTAATGCTGTCCAAAGAGGCCGTCTGTGTGCAGTTAATGTCAGGTGACATGGAATATTGAGTGACAATTAAATGTGTTCATGCATTTTATTCTAATTACCTTTTAGAGCCTGTCATTACATCCCTACTGGTGGACACCTTTTATAATGCTTGAATTGGTTCCATGTTTCATTGTTCCAGTTTGACGAGTGTGTGAGGGTTTTTTTTTCTGTCACGTTGCGGAGGACACGCGGAACTGCGTCGTTGCACATATGCATGCGTACGCCTATATTCTCCTGGTCTGTAAAGTCTCTATTTAACCGCCTTAATCCATCAGTTTGATTTGAACCATCTACGACCTCGGCCTCGCGCTCTCTCTCACACACACACACACACACACACACACACACACACACACACACACACACACACACACATACATAGAAGAGCTTCCCGTCAATCTCTCCGCTTCACATTGGCATGACGCGGTATCAACACCACATTAGATCACAGTCATCACGCTGCGGCGCACTGGACCGTGCCCGGCTGCAGAGTGCACGCTGCGTGATGAGGAGGCCCGACCATCATATCATATCAGGCTGGATTCCAGTTCACTAAGCACATCTCCACCTTGCCATTGCTCCTCTGCTCATTCGTTAATGTTCTCCTCTCGCCTCTTCCTCAAACTCGTCTCACCTCCGCCCCTCGTTTTGTCTACTTTCTCAGAACTTGTCAAATGTGATTTTCCTCTTGGCCACTTGGTCCATTCCTCTTTTCACCCCCATGACATTGCCGTTTTTCTTTTTTATTCCAAACCTCATTTTTGTCTTTTTTTTTTTAGTTGTTTGTTTTTCTTTCCATTATTTTTTTCCTCCCTGCTTATTTTCATCATTGAAGTTGCCAAACTCTGAAAACCCTTTAACTCAACCTTATGACCTGTTTTATGTTAGAATGCAATGCATTTAATCTGTCTTTTCCCTTCCTACTATCACCCAACTCTTTTGTTTTTTTCCCCAAGCTGCACATGTGTTTTCAATGCTGTCCTCCCATTCAAGCAAGCGCAACACCTCCCGCTAGTTTTTTCTGTGATTAAATGATTTTTTCTCGCCCAAACTGTGTGTTCGTTTTCGCCTGAAAACAACTACTTGGGTCTTGTCACAGCAAGATAAAAGTCTTGGAGTGCTCGTACTCGTCTCAAGCTGGGATTTTTACACTGTGAACCATAAACTTGGGAGGAAAAAAAAAAAAAGAACAAAAAAGAGAACAAAAAAAGTCCCTCTCATTTGTTGCAGAGCACGTTGATGTATTTTTACACTGTGTGATGAAGCGCACCAGATGGCTTCGTCTTACTTTCACATCTTGTGAAAAAAACAAAAAACAAAAATCAGGTCAAAGCTACGGAATGGCAATAAATGATGTAAAAGTTTGTGAAAGTGAAAACTGCCGATTGTCTCTGGGTACACAAGCATCAGAAAGAACCTGCCTGGTCAGCGTCGTTTCCTCACGTCCTCCTCTTTTGTTTTTCCAGGTGAAATAGCCATTCGGGTGTTCAGAGCCTGCACCGAACTGGGGATTCGAACCGTCGCCGTTTACTCTGAACAGGACACTGGACAGATGCACAGGTAACAATCACAACATGAGCAAGGCGGATTTCTCTCCAAACCGGCTCTGCTGCTGTGGCTGCATATTGACTGCAAAGTGTTGACAGCCGATTAAAGCCAGCAGCAATTAAAGGAAGCCTGGGAAGCATGTAGCACCTCTGCGGGTGCTTTGGGCCAGCTCTTTGTTTTGCAGTTTGTATTAAAGAGGACATAAGTGTAATTGTATTGACGCTGCAAACGTTCAGGTAATCACACTGCTTCGTTCACATGCAGCAACTAATCTGCCTAACAGCTTTTTATTTTTTTCTTTAGCAACACTTAAACGTTGTAATGTCTCCTTTTTCCCCCAAATACCTCGTCTGGATAACTAATCCACTTTTAGTTTGGGCTGATGTTTACAGCAGCCTCTGATCAGCATAGTTTGAGTTTAAATTGAAGAAAAAACAAAGTACTGTATGTACACAAATGTATAAAAGCAGGAGCTTTCAGATCACACATTTTCCAGAAATCTGCTTTTGATTCTATGAGGTGTGTTGTCATCGTTCTTTTACATGTGAAAATCAATTTTTGACAATAAGCAGAGCCCAGTTTCGAAGCACGCTATAGACGTTGTGCACATCTGTGTGTTTTGTTTATATCGTCGTCGCCTTAACATTGCACTAACGTGAATCGTCAACACTTATGTTAACAGGCAGAAAGCAGATGAGGCTTACCTGATTGGAAAAGGCCTGCCCCCTGTTGCAGCTTACCTTCACATCCCTGACATCATCAAAGTTGCCAAGGTAAATAATAATCAATAAAAGATATGTTCTATTGTTCACTTTGTATTAGTTGATAAACGTGTTGTGTTCTTAAAGTTTATATCTAATATTCAATAATGATGCTTAAAAACTGCCGAGCATTAAACAAATTGTATGGAAAAATATATTGATGTTAATACCATAACTGTGTATATCCACCAGATACGTAAAAGATTCAGTCTTAGTTGCTCAAGTCGGTTTTTAAAAAGTCTACAGAATGAAATGAAGAAATGAGAAACAAAAGATGAGAAACGAACATCCCATCATAGCTGTGAAAGAGTTAAATATTGAAAATGTTCCCCCACAATGATGACAAGAAGCATTGAGTGTGTGTGGGGCTAAATGCTCTGCAAACCAACAAGATGATTTGACTGCAAGTGTAAACTCGTGAAGTCGAAAGAAGTCCTCGCTGCAGTGGCACCTTGCTGCTCCTTTTAAAGATTTCCAATTGGATTTAGGTCAGAACTCGATACTGACCTCTTTAAAACAGTATCTTTTAGCCTCGTTTGGCCGAACGTGTGTTTCTGGTTGCAGACCAGAGCTTCAAATCAAACCTAGTTTTCCAGGTTAGGTTGCTGTAACAATCATTCTGCCTTAAAAAGGTTTCTGCAGATTGTAACATTTCTTATAGTATGAAGATGACAGACAAAGTTGGAGTATTTTAAATGAATTAAAGTCATTAATGTCACAGTTATATTTGTGTTGTTAATCAATAATTGTAGTAATTCAACAACTGATTACACCATTAACATAGCATGAAAGAATCATATGGAGATGTAAAAACTGCAGTCGATAATGTAACAATACAACTGCATTTCTTTCTGTTTTGTGCTCATCAGTTACAATGGATAACAAAGTCTTCATGAAGATACACACTTTACAGCACTGTCTTTTTTATTCTTTTAATATTTTTATTACATTATTGAAAAGGTATTACTTTTTTGGCTTTAGTACATTTAAAATCTTAAATGATTGCATTATTTCCAATTAATATCACTACATTATTGGTTGTTACAACATATATCGATACCAGAAGAGCGAATATTTTACATTCTATACTTTTATATAAATTAAATGATAGAAAACACAGTTTTTCAAACAGTTTGTTTTACAAACTGTTGTAACAGGATTTTCAACCTATTTGCTGAAATTGTTTCGTAATGCTTATTAAAGATCAACAAAAAAAAACTTTTCTCAAAACATATGTTCTGTCTCTTGTGAATGGATTTCTTTGGCCTGCTGCGTGAGGTGTTTCGGCAGTGGCTCTCCCCCCACGAGGGATGGACCTATCGCGTTTCTTCCCCATGTCTATATTTAGCTTGTATGGAAAGAAAGAAGAGGATCGTTCTTCCCGCCCCGTCACACCTGCTGCTGTGTTTTTCTTCCCTTCCTTGTTTCCCTCCCGTTCCCCATTGTTCCTCCACTCCTTCCTGTCCTCATTTAGTTCTCGTTTCTGCTTCCCTCAATTATTTATTTCTTTCTTTTTTTTCTTCTTCTAACCATCCCTCTTCTACCCTCTCCGTCTTATTTCCTTTTCCTCCTTTCCATCCCTTCAGGATGAACAGCCATTATCATTTTTTCTGATCAATGTCTCACGGTTTATAATTTTCTTCGTGGGCATGCGGTCAGTTGGCCAATTCGCCGAGGCATTGCCATCCAACTCATTTCTCAAAATCCGTCTGCCTATCTGGGAGCTCGGCCACCTCCTGCAAGTGTGTGTGTGTGTCTTTGTGTGTGTGGGTGTATGTGTGTGTGTCTGTGCCACTCTTTACTACATAATAATATCCATCCATTTGTGTCTATGTGCCCTCTGTGTATTTTTATAGCTGCTGCATGTTGGATGTAGAAATGTGTTTGTTTGTTGGAACTGCGACTGAGAGAACATGGACATATGAATCATAATATACCCTTCATGTCTTTGCGTTTGTGTGTCATGGCAGATATATATCTATGTAGGGGCTTTGGTCATGGGGGAATCATGGCGCCCTCCGATTCAGCCGAAAGCAACAACCTGCAGTCAAACTTAGTTTCACCCACATACGTGTTAATAAAAATTCACGACGCACAGTAAAGCAGCTTATAAACTTATGAAGCTGCTAAAATCAAATCTGCAGGAGCCGTTTGGAGCAGGTGAGGTTTTGAACATGTGTGTGAGTGTGTGTGCTTCCCCTGGCCTGGCAGTAACGGCTCCCTTAACAACGGGACAGCCCGTAATTATAGTCTGAATCATATCCAAGAGCAGATGGCGCATACTGATCCAGAGATGGCTCTATCTGTCAACCTAGGTAGCTACTGTATCTTCTCTGCTGCGGATTGTGTGTGTGTGTGTGTGCGCGCGCTCAATATTTTTCTCCTGACCCTTAAATTATGTGTTCATGTCTATCCACTTGGTCTCCCACAGGTGTGCATTGAGTGGATGATGATCAAGGCATTTGTACCCGAGACAGAATGAGAATAGAATACATCATTAGCTCGTGGTCTCTTTTCCAATAGTGGCACATAAATCTCTTGCACGGGCCACAAGACGGTGAGCGCTGAAGCGTGTAAGATGGCATGTGAGAAGACTGTTGATCTCCCCCCCCAACACACACACACACACACACGCACACTGGCCGTGGATTAAAAACAACATGCTTTAATGGACGATTGAGCGACGTGTTTCTCTGTTACTTCACAGGACAACAATGTGGACGCCATCCACCCGGGCTATGGGTTCCTCTCGGAGCGTTCGGACTTCGCTCAGGCCTGCTCGGACGCCGACGTGATGTTTGTCGGACCGACTCCAGAAACGGTCCGCAAGATGGGGGACAAGGTGGAGGCTCGGTCGTTGGCCATCAGTGCAGGTAGAGAAAATGACCGGGGCCAAATTGGAGATAAGTTGGATGCGTTCATTTGATAGGTGTTGGACATGTGACTTCCTGTTTCAACGGTACACGATACAAACTGCATTCTTTTATTGATTTGCAAAATTCCCATAAAATGTCAATTCTTTTCATGAAATAAAAGCTCTTTTTGAGATTCTTTTGCTTGCCTATTGATGTGACATGATCACTTTTTCAACAATGGATTTATGCATCTTTGTTGTTAATGAGTCTGTTTACATGAATGTAAAAAAAAAAAAAAAAACGGGGAATAATTCATTGATTTGTAATTATCGGCTTTGTAACTTTTACACACGTTTCAGAAATGTGATAATTGAACAAACCACATTTAGTTTCTTTATTTTCTCACTTTCAGCTGCTGCACGTCATGTTTGTTGTCTTGTCTTCCGCTGTGTTTTGTTTTTCTACAATTAATCTTTCACAGAAGCGAGGATGTAAAAGAACAACACAAATCAGAATAATGGGTATACATTCACAAAGACATGGGTGTATCAGAGAGGAATCAAAGGGTGTTAATCACTTTTCTTACAATTAGAGATAATTGCCATCATCTCCAAGCACATCACATTATGTTGTTTACTTGATAACCTCAATTATCGTGTCTTTCCAGAAATCATATAATGATCAGATTTTCAGTGTAAATGTGATGGGAACTGTTTTCATGTTTTAGATGTCGATGCTATATATATATATATATATATATTTATATATATATATATATATAAAAAACCCCATCTAATACATTTGTGCTTAACCTTTTTGATCAACACTAATGAATAGTTCTTGATTCCAGAGAACAGACTGAAGATGTTTCTGAGGCTTGTGGCGTTAAAACTGCGTCTAAAACTTCAACGCATTTTTCCATAACTGCTGCTTTTTATCAGGACGATGACTCACTTCCCCTCCTCCCTCCACCCTGGCATTCCGTTAACAAGCATTTGTAATGACTTTTACATAGCAAACATTAATTTAGTCTTTTCTGAGGGGGTTGAACATTTACAGAACATCTTTTTTTTTTTTTTATCCCCAGCACTTACTTATTCCATCTGCCTCTGAAGGTAACTGTGAAACATGCAGATCTGTTCGCACCACATTCAGAGCCACGTCTGTCTATCCGTGCCATAACTCTGTTCTTTTTGGCTGCACAAGTTTGGCTTCATTTCTCCACCAAATTTTCGAATCTTCATCAAGGATCGCCTCGTCGTGTTTAAAAGTGGATTTCTGAAGACGACCGCCTGTATTTTTTTGCATTTTAACAAGTTGAGTTGTGTTTAATCTGCTCCTGCACAGGCGTACCGGTGGTCCCAGGAACAGATGCACCCATTGCCAGTCTGCAGGAGGCGCAAGCTTTTGCCCAAACATACGGCTTCCCCATTATCTTTAAGGCGGCGTATGGAGGAGGCGGTCGGGGCATGAGGGTGGTCAGAGAGTACGAGGTGAGCACTTTTTTTTTTTTTTCAAGAGCTGCAATTACCAGCTTGTTCTAACACAATGTCCGAAAAAAAAAACAAACAAACAAACCCGGCTTGATGGCCGACCAGGCTTCTGACAACATTGCATTTTTTTTTTTTTTGTATTCATTAACTTTCTGTTTGTGTTGAATCGATGTGAAATTACTTGTAAAGTACAACCTGGTCATTTATCTTTCTGGCCGCCAATCATTCTGTCTTTCTGTTTGTGCTTTGAAATTGCATCCCGTCACTTAGTGAGTCATTTGTATTAGAAAATCTCAGAGTCCAGGATGAAAACCGTAAAACTCACCTCATGTTTCCTGAATTTGTAGTGTGGATCCATCAAGCGCAACACTTGAATGGCAAAATGTGTGAAAACGTACACTTGTAGGCCTCCGTCAGTAAATAAGTGTAGACGGGATACTTACCGCAGCGGGAAAAATCCTTCAAGGAAAGTCATCAATAAAAGGATATGCAGTGAAGGTAGCTGTGTGGTGTCCATCACTTCCTCCGTCCATGTAAAGGGTGGCATCACCCAGATAGCATTGATGGGCTGTCATCATAAATGTCACTGTGTTGGCTGCGGTGCACTGATGGAAGGGAGCGGAGGCAAAAGCTAGACTGGGTGGGTAAAACCGAGTTTTCTCGAGGGTGTTTTGAAGCTTAGTAAATCATATTCTATTGCTATTGATTCGTGCTAATGCTACATCATCGGCTTCTGAGTGGTATCAACAGCAGGACTGACTCACTATAGCTTGTAGGTTTGTTTATGATTGGTTGGAATTAATCTAGAATGCTCAAACTCTTGGAATAAAGGCCCAGTTTATTTATCTCGACCCGGGTGAATGTAGACGGAACAAAGACGGTGGGCGCTTTTGACATGTCACGGTACATTCACACCTTCTTCAATAAACCTGTGTGCAGAGCTAAATGCACTCGTGGGAGGATCCTTTTATTATCTCCGTGAGCTGAACACTCACGATTTCCTATAAAAGGCAGCGGTAGGTAGGAAACTGCCCGTCACTCACACCTACAAGAATCTCAATTAAACTGCAGCAGAGGTGGTTGAAAAATTATTTGATGGACATTCACGCACGTCTTGGGATTTCATTAAAAAGTCAACTGAAGTCTTGGTTATATGAACTCTTAAGACATAGAAAGTGAAATGTTTTCATACGTTCTTATAATTCTGAATATTACCCATAGCTTCCTTTTTTAAAAACCAGATAATTTGAAACAGTGTATGATAGATTATTATGACTTATATTAGATTAAAAACAAATATGATTCCAGGTAGATGTTTGTGTAATAGATCGCTAATTTCTAAATATCTTAACAGTTTATATTAAATAATGAGACTGAATTCCACAAACAATTGTGCATTATTCCTCCTTTCATACATGTTCACAATTCACAAACAAAAAACCAGAATACAAAACCCAGCGTACAGCAAACAGTGTAGTGATTAATTCATACTTTAAGTGCGGTGCTTCTGTTAGTTTCATCTATGCAGTGTAGGGTGTGGCGTGTGTGTGTGTGTGTGTGTGTGTGTGTAGCATTTCTATAATTGTGGTACTGGTCACACACAGTTAAACACACAGTTGGGTCACTTTAAAAACAGTTCAACATGGTCGCTTAGCAGACGCTTGCTTAGTCTAAGTGCTGTTTGTTAAAAAAAAAAAAAAAAACAACTAAATATTTTGATTTGAACCTTGTAGAGAAAAGCAATTGTCGCCTCAGTTGGTTCTAATTCAAACCCGGAACCAGCAGAGACTGTGATATGGTTCAGCTTTCATTGGCTAGGTGGCAGGGGAGTTTATATTCATTATTTAATTTGTTCTGCTCTAAAATAACATGTTGAAAATTATGAATTTTTAATTACAACTTGAAAAAGACATTTTTGAATGATTCATTCTGAACTATATTAGTCTTCAGGGGAAAACGAGGTTCGTTTACACCGAGAAGGAGTAACGTGTCGGTCTCGTTCACGTTAGCGCTGCTTTGTTTCCCGTCTCACTGGAAATAGTTTGTACTCGCTGCCTAAACGACTTAACAGCTTTTATTTATTTATTTATTTATTTTCCTGCCGTTCCAGTCTGACCATGTCAAACTCTTTTAGTTGTTGTCAGATCAGATATACGAGGGCAGAGTTCGGCAGTGAAACTGAGACAGATGACGCCAAACTTCCTCATCATCATCTTTAGTGGCTGGTAGCTTTTTCTGTACTTTTATTTCATTGTTGTTCTACAAAACAAAGTAAAGCATAATCAAATTTCAAAGAATACCGTAATACTAATGATTACAGGAAGCTTCACTTTCTTGGCATACGTTAGTTTAAAGCATCTTGAAGGGCTTATAGTCTTTTTCACTTCCAGGTTCAAGCTTTAAATGTTTTTTGAGTATGAAATTTATTCACCAATAATTTATTTATGATCATTTTGGTTTGAAACTTGTCAGGATGGAAAAGTTTCCTTACAGTAAGTTTTCAGCCCAAATGCTGGAAAAGTGAGTTTTGCATATGTCCAATAAGTCCAAATGGATATGTCCATATGATTTGAGAGTTTGGGGTTCCCGACAGTGGAAATATGGGATTGCTGCTCATTGCAGAATTCCACAGGAAAGTCTTCAGCCTTGAGAGGAACCCGACTCCGGTCACTGGTTTCCACCAGTGGTACCGAGTCCAGTCCACCGCTGTGTGAGAGGAGCTGCAGCTTTGAGTTGAGCCTCACAAGTCGACCGTTCATTGAAAACTATGACCTTTTCCGAGTTGTAGCCAGTCTAATTAATTAGTTGTTGACATTTCTATTTATTCACTGGAAGTCACAGGGGCCTCGGCAGCTTCAGCAGTTATGATGTGAGGAAACTGTTAAGAGGGTTCTCTGTACTATCGGGGCCCCGAGCAACAATGCGTAGGTTGACTTTTTATTCCATTAAAGCAAGCTCGTGGGTCATTTGTATGCTGAATTACCGGAGAGAGCCCAACTATTCTCAGCATACTGTAGGACGAGACGTGTATGTTTGCTTGATAGGCGAAGCTGCCAGATTTCCAGATTTGTTTTATTATTTTCCTTCCCCTCTTAAAGTGAGACGTGACGTGCTTCCCTAAAGCGTAGAAAAAGAAAAAAGGAGAATGGCACGCATCAAAGCTCCAGCGGCCAATGCTGACAGACGGCCTGAACGGACGAGGAGTACAAATAAGAAAACTTGGAACTTCCAGTCCTTCAAAAGTCTTCTGTCGTTTGCAAAAAGTGCAGGTGCAAAAATGATTTGACAAGCCTTTGCGGGGTCGCTGCACTCCGTTTTCTACATCTATAATTCAGTTTTAAGTCTGTATTGTTTTCAGTGACTTCTAATGCCTAACTCATGCTGTCTTGGTTGATTTTCACATTTCTATTTTATACTAGGCTGTTACAGTTAGGCTCTCTTTCGATAAGACGTTTAGTATTCATGCAGTGGATGATGGTTGAAAGATCTATTCATCTTTTATACAGCTTTATCCTACTTAGGGGAGCTGAGCGTTGCTGAATCTGACCCCAGCTGGCTATGGGTAAAGATGGCGTGTCCCCCGGACTAAGGGTGTACTCTGGGCGGACACACACACTCTAACACTAAATAACCTCAAACACATGTTTGGTCCAAAGTTAAGAACCACAGGCTGTTTGGAATAATGACGCACCCTTTTTTTTCACTGTACTATAGTGTGAAAGAAATGGTCACTTCATTGGCAACCCGAGCTTGCTCACTTACTTTCCTTTGAGCGGCTGTGTAGCAACATTTACCCAATTAAACTAATTAAACCTGAACTAATTACAAAAAAAAGCTTATTAGTTTGAGTGGCAGGGTTTGTAATGTTATTGCTACCAGTCACTTCAACAAGGTTCTGCAACCTGCGGCTCTGGAGCCACATTTAATCCTGCTGTAGCGGCTGCCTGAACCTCTCATAGAATTACACCTAAATAAGCATTTTATCTTGTTTTCATTTTATTTACGTATACAAATGAATTGTCAAAAGGTCTCTTAACTCTCAGATAAAAGGGTTTTTTAAAAAGGATACAACTGAAATAGAGATAAATGGCTAAAACAAACAAACAGGGAAAAACGCTGCTTAAAAAGCTAAAAAAAAAAATCCTGAAAGAAGCATGAAAATTGGTGAAAAAAACACAACACTGCTTTATAAAAATACCTAAAATGGTTAAAACCGCTAAAATGTCACAATTTTCTAATATTGCTTACAAAAACCCCTCTGAAATCATGTACAAAAAGACAGTTTATGTTCATATGTCAAAATCTATATATAAGCAATATTATCAGCTCTGTTATCCTCATTTTGAAGATTAAACATATTTTGTTGCTCCAGATGTGACAGAAACACCTCTTTTGTTCTTGAAGGTTGCAGAACTCTGTACGACAGGAATTGCCAAGAGTTTTTATTTTGTTTTATTGCTGTATTTAGTTACCAGATTTGCCTTGAGTTATCTTGCTACTGCAACCGAGAGGTAACCATCACCAAGATTGCAACAAAGTTTTTCCACTGGTTTTTGGATTGTTACATAAAACAAGAACTGTGATAAATTGACGTAAATGATACTCAGTTGCTGTTTTTTTTTCATCAAAGTAATCTCAACAATGCAGTAGCTTTGAATAGTAGATGCTGCAAAAGTCCAATGATAGGCTCACAGTACACAAAGTCTTAGTGCAACCTCAAAAAATGTAATTGTCTAAATAGCTCTATAAGTTTGTAATAATAAAAAAAAAAAGAGTAGCGTTGGCATAGTCTGTACAGGCGGGCCTGTATTTATTTGCTTCATGTAGTGTTGTGAGGTCCTCCAGCTTCAAGAGTTACAGATGTTTTATTGACTCATTATATTGTCAAACATGAAAATCTATATGTCATTCCTGCACAAGGCGCTGTGAAGTAAACATAAGTGAATCGGGGCGATTTCAGTGTTTCTCTTGTGTTAAGAGATTTTCTGTACAGCAGTAAAAATGGAGCAGAACAAAACTAACTGGTGAACCCTGACGGACTTCCCTCTAGTATGTTATTGGCGTCCTTTGTGTAATATTGTAAGCTATACGTACATCACACATTCTGGTCGGTGCCTGTCATGTTTTTTTATTTATTTATTTTGGGGCAAAGCGTGTTTGTCAGTGTTGATGAAGTCTGCAGTCGCCTTAAGAATCGGGGAGTTGTGCCTCCGAAAGCATCTTTTCCTGGAGGGGACGAGATGACAGCTTGGGATGAACTGGAGTTTGCTCTCCCGGGCCTTAGGTGAAAGGGGGCCACGGTTGTGAGTCAGTCTGTCCCCAGTAGAGGAGGCTGGATGGAGCTGGCAGGATGTCACAGACTGACAAACACAGATTGAGTTATGACCTTCAGTGTGGCTTGGTCGTGATCTCCACCGAGATCTCACGTAGCATTGTGCTCCTCCGGGGCGTGTAAACATTTGTGTCGAAAGAAAGAAAACATGGGGGAAAAGATGTCACGTCAGTGTGAAAAGCCAACACAAGGGTGAGGAAAATAAGACTTTACCTAATGGAACGTATCGCTCTGAAAACCTGAGAATTTCCTGTCTCTGGTTGAAACCAAATCAGATATGTATGGATTCTTTTCTCTTCTGTTTGTCAGGAACTTGAGGAGAATTACCAACGGGCCTACTCTGAAGCCCTGACGGCGTTTGGAAACGGAGCTCTGTTTGTCGAGAAGTTTATTGAAAAGCCCCGACACATCGAAGTGCAGATCCTCGGTAAGTGCAGCCCCTACATCTTCCTCCTCAGGCCTTCCCGCAAAGATTCGTCTGTTTAATGTTGATTCAAATTGACCGGCTTTCATTAATGAGGCAATCTGAATGGAAGACATTGACCTGAGTGGCGGAGCAAGGGAAGGAAGCGAGACGGATGAACAATGAATAAGATTTATTGCCTGGCAGAGGATTATCTTAGCCATTATTTGTCCTTTATTAGAGCCAGTGCAACTTCATATTCACTCCATTACAGGAGTGAAATCCTACCCACACACTTACAGGAAGCGCGTCTGCACTCTGAGCTCGGGTTGTACCACACAAGTGGTTCTGTTTGTATGTCTATATACGATCACCTGTTCTGTAAACGCTCGTTATCTGGCACATATCAGTCTAGCAGGGGGTTTCTTTTATCATCTCACATTCAGATTTAGATCTGTTGCATTACGTGTGTGTGTGTGTGTGTGTGTGTGGTCGACGTGGTTTATTAATGTCTTTGGGGTGTGCAAAGTAAATCTTCCGAATTACCTTCAAACAGCCATGTCTTTACTCCTTTGCTCATCTCCCCTATCATCTCCTCTTATCTCGCTTTTTTCTTTTGTTCTATATCAAGATCCTTTCAGCTTTGGTTCTTTTCCACTTTTACTTCACTGCTCGTTTCTTCTGAAGTCCTTTTAAATGCTGCAAACATTGTGCTGGGTAGATTATTTGGTTGCAAAAATGGTTTATAGCAAACATTTTTTATTCCATTGGAAAAGCTGTTTCCCTCTTAAGACATGCCATATAGTTGAGGAAACATGCATTTGCGGGATGAACATGTACCTCCTTAGAACAAATTTTGCCAGGTGCTCTTTATAATAATTAAGCTTTCCAATGGTATAAATGTCCTTGTCAAGACACGTTGCATTAAAAAAAAAAAAAAACCTACCAAACATTAACTCCCTTGTTTAACTTTTCGCAAACAGTTTATATCAAAACGTCTTGTCGAATCCACTTTGAACATCCGTCAATCGTGAGCTATGGAGATTAAACTTTCAGTTGACGCCAGTTGTGTATGAAACACCTCAGTGTCCTCAAAACTAAGATAAGAGAACAGGCAAACGACATCATTGAAAGCAAACCACTCAGGAAAAAAGAGAAGTGCAGAGAGAGCAGACTGGCCCTCAGCTACTCCCACAATAACCAGACGGAGCTCTTGTTGTTGGTGTTTCAGGTGGAGAAGGTGATGCAGAATTGAGCATAAAGCCAGAAACAATGTCATCACACACTAAGCAGTGCTCAGATGTACCAAATCCACTATTGGTGTGAAAGCAGCTGGAACCTGTTTTGAGCAGATACCCACGCTGGCTTAAAGGCAGAAAAGAGCAGGAAGTTAATTTACACAGCACCGTCTTTATGTCGGTTGCTGGCATCGGCTGTATGACTCAGGCGAAGCATAGGAGTTCTTGTCAGAGCTGCTTCCTGAAACAGAAGAAAGAGAAGATTTAAGAATGGTTAGTGTTGTTTTATCCTTAAAATATTTTCTGTGTTATAATGTAGTAATATGTGTTGCAGCTCCTGAAGTCACCATCAGATCATGTGATGCTTATTAGATTTGGCCTTAACTTTTACTATTACTTTCCTTCCTGATGCTAAATGAGCTGCTGGGGTTAGTGGGCGTCGCTCCTACGAACGGTGCACGGACAACTAGTCCACAAAACTGCAACCCTGGACAACTTGCTCATTCACTACTTATTTTTTCCAGCATTATCGATTTGAAGGAGTCCAAAGTGTATTTGACACATTTGGAAGTATTATTAAGTATATTTGACACAAAAACACAAGATGTATTTTTCATTATGAAGCAGTCTTTATTGCACATCGCAGTACAGTATAGGTTTACAATAATCATATCACGAACCTCCAGTGAAAAACTCTGTTCCCGAACCAACAACAAGTGCAAAATGAAGATTATTATGGGATTTGAATTGTACTCGGTGGCTGTAAAATCGAACAAAAACATCACAAAAAGAGGTTGAAAATAATTAACCATGTATTTAGTGATGCATTTTTTTTTTTTTTGCATTAGATTAAAACAAATGTTTTTATTCAAGCTGTTCAATAAATCAGTGATCATTATGCATCAGTTGATCCCTGATATCAGCCAGCATGGCAACCTGTCTCTCTTCAAGTTCAAGGTTCAAGTGCTTTGTATTAACGAAATTCTGTTAAAGCCGAGGTCTCGGGCCTGGTTACTACTGTAACTTAAATAATTGTTGACCCCCCCCCCCCACTGGGAGGCTTGTGTCAATGTGAATGAGACATCTTCCACCTTTTACAGACACCACAAACCACAAGATCTCACTTACTAAGAGTTGCAACACAAGCATGAAAGAGTTCTCCTCCATTCCTGCTTCTTCATTTGTATTCTTTTCATCACTGCTATTGACTGTCCATCGAACAACTTGCCCCACACTGACTCTAGGAACAGAGGCTTTCTGTAATTTCTCTTGTACTTGAGCGCATCCACGTTACGCAACCACTTCGTTTCCTTTTACACTCCAGTTTATCTCATAATTTCCTTTTTGTTCCTCCTCCTGTCGTCTCCTCACCTACTTCTCTCTTTTGTCTTCCCTCAGGCGATAAATATGGTAATGTCATCCACCTCTACGAGAGAGACTGCTCCATTCAGCGGAGACACCAAAAGGTGAAGTCCTTGCTTTAAAATTCATCCAACCCAACTTAATGCCTGAATTTATTTAAGATTATCTCCGTGGCATTTGTTCTGCATTACATAGATTAGCATGGAGTGGGTGGTAATGGTGGGTGGGCATGAAACAAAGGTCAAGAGCAGAAATCCCACCTGCCAGCAACCGCCGTCTGCTGGATAAACATACTTTAAAAAAAAAAAAAAAAAAAAAACTGGAGTTTTATTTGCATAATA